>OY974084.1:22167224-22248860 GCA_963854165.1 Sylvicola cinctus
GTTCTTTTTCGTTAATAAATTCCATAAACTGGACAAAAATATCACTTTTTGGTAGTTTTACCAAAAAATAAAGTTTTTTGCTGGTTTCTGTTAACTTATGTTCTTATTCGTTAATAAAATCCATAAACTCAACGAAAATATCACTTTTTGGTAGTTTTACCAAAAAATATAGTTTTGTGCTGGTTTCTGCTAACTTATGTTCTTTTTCGTTAATAAAATCCATAAACTCGACGAAAATATCACTTTTTGGTAGTTTTACCAACAAATAAGGTTTTTTGCTGGTTTTTCGTTAATAAATTCCATAAACTGGACAAAAATATCACTTTTTGTAGTTTTTCCAAAAAATAAAGTTTTGTTTTGGATTCTGCTTAATTTTTTGTTCTTTTTTGTTAATAAATTCCATAAACTGGACAAAAATATCACTTTTTGGTAGTATTTCCAAAAAGTAAAGTTTTCTGCTGGTTTCTGCTAACTTATGTTATTTTTCGTTAATAAAATCCATAAACTGGACGAAAATATCACTTTTTGGTAGTTTTTCCAAAAAATAAAGTTTTTTGCTGGTTTCTGTTAAATTTTATGTTCTTTTTCGTTTAAAAAAATCCATAAACTGGACAAAAATATCACTTTTTGTAGTTTTTCCAAAAAATTAAGTTTTGTGCTGGTTTCTGCTAACTTATGTTCTTTTTCGTTAATAAAATCCATAAACTGGACAAAAATATCACTTTTAGTGGTTTTTCCAAAAAGTAAAGTTTTTTGCTGGTTTCTGCTAAATTTTATGTTCTTATTCGTTAATAAAATCCATAAACTCGACGAAAATATCAGTTTTTGTAGTTTTTCCAAAAAGTAAAGTTTTTTGCTGGTTTCTGCTAAATTTTTATGTTTTTTTTCGTTAATAAAATCCATAAACTCGACGAAAATATCACTTTTTGTAGTTTTTCCAAAAAGTAAAGTTTTTTGCTGATTTCTGCTAAATTTTTATGTTCTTTTTCGTTAATAAAATCCATAAACTGGACAAAAATATCACTTTTTGTAGTTTTTCCAAAAAGTAAAGTTTTTTGCTGGTTTCTGCTAAATTTTTATGTTCTTTTTCGTTAATAAAATCCATAAACTGTACAAAAATATTACTTTTTGGTAGTTTTACCAAAAAATAAAGTTTTGTGCTGGTTTCTGCTTAATTTTATGTTCTTTTTCGTTAATAAAAATCTATAAACTGGACAAAAATATCACTTTTTGTAGTTTTTCCAAAAAATAAGGTTTTTTGCTGGTTTTTCGTTAATAAATTCCAAAAACTGGACAAAAATATCACTTTTTGGTAGTTTTACCAAAAAATATAGTTTTTTTTCTGGTTTCTGCTTAATTTTTTGTTCTTTTTCGTTAATAAATTCCATAAACTGGACAAAAATATCACTTTTTGGTAGTTTTACCAAAAAATAAAGTTTTGTTCTGGTTTCTGCTTAATTTTTTGTTCTTTTTCGTTAATAAATTCCATAAACTGGACGAAAATATCACTTTTTGGTAGTTTTACCAAAAAATAAAGTTTTTTGCTGGTTTCTGTTAAATTTTATGTTCTTTTTATAAAAAATATAAATAAAGTTTTCTGTTGGTTTCTGCTAACTTATGTTCTTATTCGTTAATAAAATCCATAAACTCGACGAAAATATCACTTTTTGGTAGTTTTACCAAAAAATATAGTTTTTTTCTGGTTTCTGCTAAATTTTATGTTCTTTTTCGTTAATAAAATCCATAAACTGGACAAAAATATCACTTTTTGGTAGTTTTACCAAAAAATAAAGTTTTTTGCTGGTTTCTGTTAAATTTTATGTTCATTTTATAAAAAATATAAATAAAGTTTTCTGTTGGTTTCTGCTAACTTATGTTCTTTTTCGTTAATAAAATCCATAAACTGGACAAAAATATCACTTTTTGTAGTTTTTCCAAAAAGTAAAGTTTTTTGCTGGTTTCTGCTAAATTTTTATGTTCTTTTTCGTTAATAAAATCCATAAACTGTACAAAAATATTACTTTTTGGTAGTTTTACCAAAAAATAAAGTTTTGTGCTGGTTTCTGCTTAATTTTATGTTCTTTTTCGTTAATAAAAATCCATAAACTGGACAAAAATATCACTTTTTGTAGTTTTTCCAAAAAATAAGGTTTTTTGCTGGTTTTTCGTTAATAAATTCCATAAACTGGACAAAAATATCACTTTTTGGTAGTTTTACCAAAAAATATAGTTTTTTTTCTGGTTTCTGCTTAATTTTTTGTTCTTTTTCGTTAATAAATTCCATAAACTGGACAAAAATATCACTTTTTGGTAGTTTTACCAAAAAATAAAGTTTTGTTCTGGTTTCTGCTTAATTTTTTGTTCTTTTTCGTTAATAAATTCCATAAACTGGACGAAAATATCACTTTTTGGTAGTTTTACCAAAAAATAAAGTTTTTTGCTGGTTTCTGTTAACTTATGTTCTTATTCGTTAATAAAATCCATAAACTCAACGAAAATATCACTTTTTGGTAGTTTTACCAAAAAATAAAGTTTTCTGTTGGTTTCTGCTAACTTATGTTCTTATTCGTTAATAAAATCCATAAACTGGACGAAAATATCACTTTTTGGTAGTTTTACCAAAAAATAAAGTTTTTTGCTGGTTTCTGTTAACTTATGTTCTTATTCGTTAATAAAATCCATAAACTCAACGAAAATATCACTTTTTGGTAGTTTTACCAAAAAATAAAGTTTTCTGTTGGTTTCTGCTAACTTATATTCTTATTCGTTAATAAAATCCATAAACTCGACGAAAATATCACTTTTTGGTAGTTTTACCAAAAAATATAGTTTTTTGCTGGTTTCTGCTAAATTTTATGTTCTTATTCGTTAATAAAATCCATAAACTCGACGAAAATATCACTTTTTGTAGTTTTTTGCTGGTTTCTGCTAAATTTTGTGTTCTTTTTCGTTAATAAAATCCATAAACTCGACGAAAATATCACTTTTTGTAGTTTTTCCAAAAAGTAAAGTTTTTTGCTGGTTTCTGCTAAATTTTATGTTCTTATTCGTTAATAAAATCCATAAACTCGACGAAAATATCACTTTTTGTAGTTTTTCCAAAAAGTAAAGTTTTTTGCTGGTTTCTGCTAAATTTTTATGTTTTTTTTCGTTAATAAAATCCATAAACTCGACGAAAATATCACTTTTTGTAGTTTTTCCAAAAAGTAAAGTTTTTTGCTGGTTTCTGCTAAATTTTTATGTTCTTTTTCGTTAATAAAATCCATAAACTGGACAAAAATATCACTTTTTGTAGTTTTTCCAAAAAGTAAAGTTTTTTGCTGGTTTCTGCTAAATTTTTATGTTCTTTTTCGTTAATAAAATCCATAAACTGTACAAAAATATTACTTTTTGGTAGTTTTACCAAAAAATAAAGTTTTGTGCTGGTTTCTGCTTAATTTTATGTTCTTTTTCGTTAATAAAAATCCATAAACTGGACAAAAATATCACTTTTTGTAGTTTTTCCAAAAAATAAGGTTTTTTGCTGGTTTTTCGTTAATAAATTCCATAAACTGGACAAAAATATCACTTTTTGGTAGTTTTACCAAAAAATATAGTTTTTTTTCTGGTTTCTGCTTAATTTTTTGTTCTTTTTCGTTAATAAATTCCATAAACTGGACAAAAATATCACTTTTTGGTAGTTTTACCAAAAAATAAAGTTTTGTTCTGGTTTCTGCTTAATTTTTTGTTCTTTTTCGTTAATAAATTCCATAAACTGGACGAAAATATCACTTTTTGGTAGTTTTACCAAAAAATAAAGTTTTTTGCTGGTTTCTGTTAACTTATGTTCTTATTCGTTAATAAAATCCATAAACTCAACGAAAATATCACTTTTTGGTAGTTTTACCAAAAAATAAAGTTTTCTGTTGGTTTCTGCTAACTTATGTTCTTATTCGTTAATAAAATCCATAAACTGGACGAAAATATCACTTTTTGGTAGTTTTACCAAAAAATAAAGTTTTTTGCTGGTTTCTGTTAACTTATGTTCTTATTCGTTAATAAAATCCATAAACTCAACGAAAATATCACTTTTTGGTAGTTTTACCAAAAAATAAAGTTTTCTGTTGGTTTCTGCTAACTTATATTCTTATTCGTTAATAAAATCCATAAACTCGACGAAAATATCACTTTTTGGTAGTTTTACCAAAAAATATAGTTTTTTGCTGGTTTCTGCTAAATTTTATGTTCTTATTCGTTAATAAAATCCATAAACTCGACGAAAATATCACTTTTTGTAGTTTTTTGCTGGTTTCTGCTAAATTTTGTGTTCTTTTTCGTTAATAAAATCCATAAACTCGACGAAAATATCACTTTTTGTAGTTTTTCCAAAAAGTAAAGTTTTTTTCAGTTTCTGCTAACTTATGTTCTTTTTCGTTAATAAAATCCATAAACTCGACGAAAATATCACTTTTTGGTAGTTTTACCAAAAAATAAAGTTTTCTGTTGGTTTCTGCTAACTTATGTTCTTTTTCGTTAATAAAATCCATAAACTGGACAAAAATATCACTTTTAGTGGTTTTTCCAAAAAGTAAAGTTTTTTGCTGGTTTCTGCTAAATTTTATGTTCTTATTCGTTAATAAAATCCATAAACTCGACGAAAATATCACTTTTTGTAGTTTTTCCAAAAAGTAAAGTTTTTTGCTGGTTTCTGCTAAATTTTTATGTTTTTTTTCGTTAATAAAATCCATAAACTCGACGAAAATATCACTTTTTGTAGTTTTTCCAAAAAGTAAAGTTTTTTGCTGGTTTCTGCTAAATTTTTATGTTCTTTTTCGTTAATAAAATCCATAAACTGGACAAAAATATTACTTTTTGTAGTTTTTCCAAAAAGTAAAGTTTTTTGCTGGTTTCTGCTAAATTTTTATGTTCTTTTTCGTTAATAAAATCCATAAACTGTACAAAAATATTACTTTTTGGTAGTTTTACCAAAAAATAAAGTTTTGTGCTGGTTTCTGCTTAATTTTATGTTCTTTTTCGTTAATAAAAATCCATAAACTGGACAAAAATATCACTTTTTGTAGTTTTTCCAAAAAATAAGGTTTTTTGCTGGTTTTTCGTTAATAAATTCCATAAACTGGACAAAAATATCACTTTTTGGTAGTTTTACCAAAAAATATAGTTTTTTTTCTGGTTTCTGCTTAATTTTTTGTTCTTTTTCGTTAATAAATTCCATAAACTGGACAAAAATATCACTTTTTGGTAGTTTTACCAAAAAATAAAGTTTTGTTCTGGTTTCTGCTTAATTTTTTGTTCTTTTTCGTTAATAAATTCCATAAACTGGACAAAAATATCACTTTTTGGTAGTTTTACCAAAAAATAAAGTTTTGTTCTGGTTTCTGCTTAATTTTTTGTTCTTTTTCGTTAATAAATTCCATAAACTGGACGAAAATATCACTTTTTGGTAGTTTTACCAAAAAATAAAGTTTTTTGCTGGTTTCTGTTAAATTTTATGTTCTTTTTATAAAAAATATAAATAAAGTTTTCTGTTGGTTTCTGCTAACTTATGTTCTTATTCGTTAATAAAATCCATAAACTCGACGAAAATATCACTTTTTGGTAGTTTTACCAAAAAATATAGTTTTTTTCTGGTTTCTGCTAAATTTTATGTTCTTTTTCGTTAATAAAATCCATAAACTGGACAAAAATATCACTTTTTGGTAGTTTTACCAAAAAATAAAGTTTTTTGCTGGTTTCTGTTAAATTTTATGTTCATTTTATAAAAAATATAAATAAAGTTTTCTGTTGGTTTCTGCTAACTTATGTTCTTTTTCGTTAATAAAATCCATAAACTGGACAAAAATATCACTTTTTGTAGTTTTTCCAAAAAGTAAAGTTTTTTGCTGGTTTCTGCTAAATTTTTATGTTCTTTTTCGTTAATAAAATCCATAAACTGTACAAAAATATTACTTTTTGGTAGTTTTACCAAAAAATAAAGTTTTGTGCTGGTTTCTGCTTAATTTTATGTTCTTTTTCGTTAATAAAAATCCATAAACTGGACAAAAATATCACTTTTTGTAGTTTTTCCAAAAAATAAGGTTTTTTGCTGGTTTTTCGTTAATAAATTCCATAAACTGGACAAAAATATCACTTTTTGGTAGTTTTACCAAAAAATAAAGTTTTTTGCTGGTTTCTGCTAAATTTTATGTTCTTATTCGTTAATAAAATCCATAAACTCGACGAAAATATCACTTTTTGTAGTTTTTCCAAAAAGTAAAGTTTTTTGCTGGTTTCTGCTAAATTTTTATGTTTTTTTTCGTTAATAAAATCCATAAACTGGACAAAAATATCACTTTTAGTGGTTTTTCCAAAAAGTAAAGTTTTTTGCTGGTTTCTGCTAAATTTTATGTTCTTATTCGTTAATAAAATCCATAAACTCGACGAAAATATCACTTTTTGTAGTTTTTCCAAAAAGTAAAGTTTTTTGCTGGTTTCTGCTAAATTTTTATGTTTTTTTTCGTTAATAAAATCCATAAACTCGACGAAAATATCACTTTTTGTAGTTTTTCCAAAAAGTAAAGTTTTTTGCTGGTTTCTGCTAAATTTTTATGTTCTTTTTCGTTAATAAAATCCATAAACTGGACAAAAATATTACTTTTTGTAGTTTTTCCAAAAAGTAAAGTTTTTTGCTGGTTTCTGCTAAATTTTTATGTTCTTTTTCGTTAATAAAATCCATAAACTGTACAAAAATATTACTTTTTGGTAGTTTTACCAAAAAATAAAGTTTTGTGCTGGTTTCTGCTTAATTTTATGTTCTTTTTCGTTAATAAAAATCCATAAACTGGACAAAAATATCACTTTTTGTAGTTTTTCCAAAAAATAAGGTTTTTTGCTGGTTTTTCGTTAATAAATTCCATAAACTGGACAAAAATATCACTTTTTGGTAGTTTTACCAAAAAATATAGTTTTTTTTCTGGTTTCTGCTTAATTTTTTGTTCTTTTTCGTTAATAAATTCCATAAACTGGACAAAAATATCACTTTTTGGTAGTTTTACCAAAAAATAAAGTTTTGTTCTGGTTTCTGCTTAATTTTTTGTTCTTTTTCGTTAATAAATTCCATAAACTGGACGAAAATATCACTTTTTGGTAGTTTTACCAAAAAATAAAGTTTTGTTCTGGTTTCTGCTTAATTTTTTGTTCTTTTTCGTTAATAAATTCCATAAACTGGACGAAAATATCACTTTTTGTAGTTTTTCCAAAAAATAAGGTTTTTTGCTGGTTTTTCGTTAATAAATTCCATAAACTGGACAAAAATATCACTTTTTGGTAGTTTTACCAAAAAATAAAGTTTTGTTCTGGTTTCTGCTTAATTTTTTGTTCTTTTTCGTTAATAAATTCCATAAACTGGACGAAAATATCACTTTTTGTAGTTTTTCCAAAAAATAAGGTTTTTTGCTGGTTTTTCGTTAATAAATTCCATAAACTGGACAAAAATATCACTTTTTGGTAGTTTTACCAAAAAATATAGTTTTTTTTCTGGTTTCTGCTTAATTTTTTGTTCTTTTTCGTTAATAAATTCCATAAACTGGACAAAAATATCACTTTTTGGTAGTTTTACCAAAAAATAAAGTTTTGTTCTGGTTTCTGCTTAATTTTTTGTTCTTTTTCGTTAATAAATTCCATAAACTGGACGAAAATATCACTTTTTGGTAGTTTTACCAAAAAATAAAGTTTTTTGCTGGTTTCTGTTAACTTATGTTCTTATTCGTTAATAAAATCCATAAACTCAACGAAAATATCACTTTTTGGTAGTTTTACCAAAAAATAAAGTTTTCTGTTGGTTTCTGCTAACTTATGTTCTTATTCGTTAATAAAATCCATAAACTCGACGAAAATATCACTTTTAGTGGTTTTTCCAAAAAGTAAAGTTTTTTGCTGGTTTCTGCTAAATTTTATGTTCTTATTCGTTAATAAAATCCATAAACTCGACGAAAATATCACTTTTGTAGTTTTTTGCTGGTTTCTGCTTAATTTTTTGTTCTTTTTCGTTAATAAATTCCATAAACTGGACAAAAATATCACTTTTTGGTAGTTTTACCAAAAAATAAAGTTTTGTTCTGGTTTCTGCTTAATTTTTTGTTCTTTTTCGTTAATAAATTCCATAAACTGGACGAAAATATCACTTTTTGGTAGTTTTACCAAAAAATAAAGTTTTTTGCTGGTTTCTGTTAACTTATGTTCTTTTTCGTTAATAAAATCCATAAACTCGACGAAAATATCACTTTTTGGTAGTTTTACCAAAAAATAAAGTTTTCTGTTGGTTTCTGCTAACTTATGTTCTTTTTCGTTAATAAAATCCATAAACTGGACAAAAATATCACTTTTAGTGGTTTTTCCAAAAAGTAAAGTTTTTTGCTGGTTTCTGCTAAATTTTATGTTCTTATTCGTTAATAAAATCCATAAACTCGACGAAAATATCACTTTTTGTAGTTTTTCCAAAAAGTAAAGTTTTTTGCTGGTTTCTGCTAAATTTTTATGTTTTTTTTCGTTAATAAATTCCATAAACTGGACGAAAATATCACTTTTTGGTAGTTTTACCAAAAAATAAAGTTTTTTGCTGGTTTCTGTTAACTTATGTTCTTATTCGTTAATAAAATCCATAAACTCAACGAAAATATCACTTTTTGGTAGTTTTACCAAAAAATAAAGTTTTCTGTTGGTTTCTGCTAACTTATGTTCTTATTCGTTAATAAAATCCATAAACTCGACGAAAATATCACTTTTTGGTAGTTTTACCAAAAAATATAGTTTTTTTCTGGTTTCTGCTAAATTTTATGTTCTTTTTCGTTAATAAAATCCATAAACTGGACAAAAATATCACTTTTTGGTAGTTTTTCCAAAAAGTAAAGTTTTTTGCTGGTTTCTGCTTAATTTTTTGTTCTTTTTCGTTAATAAATTCCATAAACTGGACGAAAATATCACTTTTTGGTAGTTTTACCAAAAAATAAAGTTTTTTGCTGGTTTCTGTTAACTTATGTTCTTATTCGTTAATAAAATCCATAAACTCAACGAAAATAGCACTTTTTGGTAGTTTTACCAAAAAATAAAGTTTTCTGTTGGTTTCTGCTAACTTATGTTCTTATTCGTTAATAAAATCCATAAACTCGACGAAAATATCACTTTTAGTGGTTTTTCCAAAAAGTAAAGTTTTTTGCTGGTTTCTGCTAAATTTTATGTTCTTATTCGTTAATAAAATCCATAAACTCGACGAAAATATCACTTTTTGTAGTTTTTCTGAAAGAGGAATTGAAAAGGATTCAAACAAAAAAAAGAAAAGTCAAATCACTTTCCAAATACGGCGGGAAATCGCGATTAAAATGTCATAAAAACTGACACTTTAACCCGTTATAACTCGGAAAATTAAAGGAAAATGAAAATTGAAAAGCGAAATTAAGATAGAAAAAGTGAAAAGGATTCAAACGAAAATAAAAATATTCAAATGATTTTGAAAAATAGGACGAAAAATAAATAACGGGGAAAATCCGGAAAATTCCCGGAAAATTCAAAGTGGAAATGAAAGAGGAATTGAAAAGGATTCAAACAAAAAAAAGAAAAGTCAAATCACTTTCCAAATACGGCGGGAAATCGCGATTAAAATGTCATAAAAACTGACACTTTAACCCGTTATAACTCGGAAAATTAAAGGAAAATGAAAATTGAAAAGCGAAATTAAGATAGAAAAAGTGAAAAGGATTCAAACGAAAATAAAAATATTCAAATGATTTTGAAAAATAGGACGAAAAAGGACGAAAAATAAATAACGGGGAAAATCCGGAAAATTCCCGGAAAATTCAAAGTGGAAATGAAAGAGGAATTGAAAAGGATTCAAACAAAAAAAAGAAAAGTCAAATCACTTTCCAAATACGGCGGGAAATCGCGATTAAAATGTCATAAAAACTGACACTTTAACCCGTTATAACTCGGAAAATTAAAGGAAAATGAAAATTGAAAAGCGAAATTAAGATAGAAAAAGTGAAAAGGATTCAAACGAAAATAAAAATATTCAAATGATTTTGAAAAATAGGACGAAAAAGGACGAAAAATAAATAACGGGGAAAATCCGGAAAATTCCCGGAAAATTCAAAGTGGAAATGAAAGAGGAATTGAAAAGGATTCAAACAAAAAAAAGAAAAGTCAAATCACTTTTTAAATACGGCGGGAAATCGCGATTAAAATGTCATAAAAACTGACACTTTAACCCGTTATAACTCGGAAAATTAAAGGAAAATGAAAATTGAAAAGCGAAATTAAGATAGAAAAAGTGAAAAGGATTCAAACGAAAATAAAAATATTCAAATTATTTTGAAAAATAGGACGAAAAAGGACGAAAAAAAAATAACGGGGAAAATCCGGAAAATTCCCGGAAAATTCAAAGTGGAAATGAAAGAGGAATTGAAAAGGATTCAAACAAAAAAAAGAAAAGTCAAATCACTTTCCAAATACGGCGGGAAATCGCGATTAAAATGTCATAAAAACTGACACTTTAACCCGTTATAACTCGGAAAATTAAAGGAAAATGAAAATTGAAAAGCGAAATTAAGATAGAAAAAGTGAAAAGGATTCAAACGAAAATAAAAATATTCAAATGATTTTGAAAAATAGGACGAAAAAGGACGAAAAATAAATAACGGGGAAAATCCGGAAAATTCCCGGAAAATTCAAAGTGGAAATGAAAGAGGAATTGAAAAGGATTCAAACAAAAAAAAGAAAAGTCAAATCACTTTCCAAATACGGCGGGAAATCGCGATTAAAATGTCATAAAAACTGACACTTTAACCCGTTATAACTCGGAAAATTAAAGGAAAATGAAAATTGAAAAGCGAAATTAAGATAGAAAAAGTGAAAAGGATTCAAACGAAAATAAAAATATTCAAATGATTTTGAAAAATAGGACGAAAAAGGACGAAAAATAAATAACGGGGAAAATCCGGAAAATTCCCGGAAAATTCAAAGTGGAAATGAAAGAGGAATTGAAAAGGATTCAAACAAAAAAAAGAAAAGTCAAATCACTTTCCAAATACGGCGGGAAATCGCGATTAAAATGTCATAAAAACTGACACTTTAACCCGTTATAACTCGGAAAATTAAAGGAAAATGAAAATTGAAAAGCGAAATTAAGATAGAAAAAGTGAAAAGGATTCAAACGAAAATAAAAATATTCAAATGATTTTGAAAAATAGGACGAAAAAGGACGAAAAATAAATAACGGGGAAAATCCGGAAAATTCCCGGAAAATTCAAAGTGGAAATGAAAGAGGAATTGAAAAGGATTCAAACAAAAAAAAGAAAAGTCAAATCACTTTCCAAATACGGCGGGAAATCGCGATTAAAATGTCATAAAAACTGACACTTTAACCCGTTATAACTCGGAAAATTAAAGGAAAATGAAAATTGAAAAGCGAAATTAAGATAGAAAAAGTGAAAAGGATTCAAACGAAAATAAAAATATTCAAATGATTTTGAAAAATAGGACGAAAAAGGACGAAAAATAAATAACGGGGAAAATTCGGAAAATTCCCGGAAAATTCAAAGTGGAAATGAAAGAGGAATTGAAAAGGATTCAAACAAAAAAAAGAAAAGTCAAATCACTTTCCAAATACGGCGGGAAATCGCGATTAAAATGTCATAAAAACTGACACTTTAACCCGTTATAACTCGGAAAATTAAAGGAAAATGAAAATTGAAAAGCGAAATTAAGATAGAAAAAGTGAAAAGGATTCAAACGAAAATAAAAATATTCAAATGATTTTGAAAAATAGGACGAAAAAGGACGAAAAATAAATAACGGGGAAAATCCGGAAAATTCCCGGAAAATTCAAAGTGGAAATGAAAGAGGAATTGAAAAGGATTCAAACAAAAAAAAGAAAAGTCAAATCACTTTCCAAATACGGCGGGAAATCGCGATTAAAATGTCATAAAAACTGACACTTTAACCCGTTATAACTCGGAAAATTAAAGGAAAATGAAAATTGAAAAGCGAAATTAAGATAGAAAAAGTGAAAAGGATTCAAACGAAAATAAAAATATTCAAATGATTTTGAAAAATAGGACGAAAAAGGACGAAAAATAAATAACGGGGAAAATCCGGAAAATTCCCGGAAAATTCAAAATGGAAATGAAAGAGGAATTGAAAAGGATTCAAACAAAAAAAAGAAAAGTCAAATCACTTTCCAAATACGGCGGGAAATCGCGATTAAAATGTCATAAAAACTGACACTTTAACCCGTTATAACTCGGAAAATTAAAGGAAAATGAAAATTGAAAAGCGAAATTAAGATAGAAAAAGTGAAAAGGATTCAAACGAAAATAAAAATATTCAAATGATTTTGAAAAATAGGACGAAAAAGGACGAAAAATAAATAACGGGGAAAATTCGGAAAATTCCCGGAAAATTCAAAGTGGAAATGAAAGAGGAATTGAAAAGGATTCAAACAAAAAAAAGAAAAGTCAAATCACTTTCCAAATACGGCGGGAAATCGCGATTAAAATGTCATAAAAACTGACACTTTAACCCGTTATAACTCGGAAAATTAAAGGAAAATGAAAATTGAAAAGCGAAATTAAGATAGAAAAAGTGAAAAGGATTCAAACGAAAATAAAAATATTCAAATGATTTTGAAAAAAAAAGGACGAAAAAGGACGAAAAATAAATAACGGGGAAAATCCGGAAAATTCCCGGAAAATTCAAAGTGGAAATGAAAGAGGAATTGAAAAGGATTCAAACAAAAAAAAGAAAAGTCAAATCACTTTCCAAATACGGCGGGAAATCGCGATTAAAATGTCATAAAAACTGACACTTTAACCCGTTATAACTCGGAAAATTAAAGGAAAATGAAAATTGAAAAGCGAAATTAAAATAGAAAAAGTGAAAAGGATTCAAACGAAAATAAAAATATTCAAATGATTTTGAAAAATAGGACGAAAAAGGACGAAAAATAAATAACGGGGAAAATCCGGAAAATTCCCGGAAAATTCAAAGTGGAAATGAAAGAGGAATTGAAAAGGATTCAAACAAAAAAAAGAAAAGTCAAATCACTTTCCAAATACGGCGGGAAATCGCGATTAAAATGTCATAAAAACTGACACTTTAACCCGTTATAACTCGGAAAATTAAAGGAAAATGAAAATTGAAAAGCGAAATTAAGATAGAAAAAGTGAAAAGGATTCAAACGAAAATAAAAATATTCAAATGATTTTGAAAAATAGGACGAAAAAGGACGAAAAATAAATAACGGGGAAAATCCGGAAAATTCCCGGAAAATTCAAAGTGGAAATGAAAGAGGAATTGAAAAGGATTCAAACAAAAAAAAGAAAAGTCAAATCACTTTCCAAATACGGCGGGAAATCGCGATTAAAATGTCATAAAAACTGACACTTTAACCCGTTATAACTCGGAAAATTAAAGGAAAATGAAAATTGAAAAGCGAAATTAAGATAGAAAAAGTGAAAAGGATTCAAACGAAAATAAAAATATTCAAATGATTTTGAAAAATAGGACGAAAAAGGACGAAAAATAAATAACGGGGAAAATCCGGAAAATTCCCGGAAAATTCAAAGTGGAAATGAAAGAGGAATTGAAAAGGATTCAAACAAAAAAAAGAAAAGTCAAATCACTTTCCAAATACGGCGGGAAATCGCGATTAAAATGTCATAAAAACTGACACTTTAACCCGTTATAACTCGGAAAATTAAAGGAAAATGAAAATTGAAAAGCGAAATTAAGATAGAAAAAGTGAAAAGGATTCAAACGAAAATAAAAATATTCAAATGATTTTGAAAAATAGGACGAAAAAGGACGAAAAATAAATAACGGGGAAAATTCGGAAAATTCCCGGAAAATTCAAAGTGGAAATGAAAGAGGAATTGAAAAGGATTCAAACAAAAAAAAGAAAAGTCAAATCACTTTCCAAATACGGCGGGAAATCGCGATTAAAATGTCATAAAAACTGACACTTTAACCCGTTAACCCGTTATAACTCGGAAAATTAAAGGAAAATGAAAATTGAAAAGCGAAATTAAGATAGAAAAAGTGAAAAGGATTCAAACAAAAATAAATATATTCAAATGATTTTGAAAAATAGGACGAAAAAGGACGAAAAATAAATAACGGGGAAAATCCGGAAAATTCCCGGAAAATTCAAAGTGGAAATGAAAGAGGAATTGAAAAGGATTCAAACAAAAAAAAGAAAAGTCAAATCACTTTCCAAATACGGCGGGAAATCGCGATTAAAATGTCATAAAAACTGACACTTTAACCCGTTATAACTCGGAAAATTAAAGGAAAATGAAAATTGAAAAGCGAAATTAAGATAGAAAAAGTGAAAAGGATTCAAACGAAAATAAAAATATTCAAATGATTTTGAAAAATAGGACGAAAAAGGACGAAAAATAAATAACGGGGAAAATCCGGAAAATTCCCGGAAAATTCAAAATGGAAATGAAAGAGGAATTGAAAAGGATTCAAACAAAATAAAGAAAAGTCAAATCACTTTCCAAATACGGCGGGAAATCGCGATTAAAATGTCATAAAAACTGACACTTTAACCCGTTATAACTCGGAAAATTAAAGGAAAATGAAAATTGAAAAGCGAAATTAAGATAGAAAAAGTGAAAAGAAAATTCCCGGAAAATTCAAAGTGGAAATGAAAGAGGAATTGAAAAGGATTCAAACAAAAAAAAGAAAAGTCAAATCACTTTCCAAATACGGCGGGAAATCGCGATTAAAATGTCATAAAAACTGACACTTTAACCCGTTATAACTCGGAAAATTAAAGGAAAATGAAAATTGAAAAGCGAAATTAAGATAGAAAAAGTGAAAAGGATTCAAACGAAAATAAAAATATTCAAATGATTTTGAAAAATAGGACGAAAAAGGACGAAAAATAAATAACGGGGAAAATCCGGAAAATTCCCGGAAAATTCAAAGTGGAAATGAAAGAGGAATTGAAAAGGATTCAAACAAAAAAAAGAAAAGTCAAATCACTTTCCAAATACGGCGGGAAATCGCGATTAAAATGTCATAAAAACTGACACTTTAACCCGTTATAACTCGGAAAATTAAAGGAAAATGAAAATTGAAAAGCGAAATTAAGATAGAAAAAGTGAAAAGGATTCAAACGAAAATAAAAATATTCAAATGATTTTGAAAAATAGGACGAAAAAGGACGAAAAATAAATAACGGGGAAAATTCGGAAAATTCCCGGAAAATTCAAAGTGGAAATGAAAGAGGAATTGAAAAGGATTCAAACAAAAAAAAGAAAAGTCAAATCACTTTCCAAATACGGCGGGAAATCGCGATTAAAATGTCATAAAAACTGACACTTTAACCCGTTATAACTCGGAAAATTAAAGGAAAATGAAAATTGAAAAGCGAAATTAAGATAGAAAAAGTGAAAAGGATTCAAACGAAAATAAAAATATTCAAATGATTTTGAAAAAAAAAGGACGAAAAAGGACGAAAAATAAATAACGGGGAAAATCCGGAAAATTCCCGGAAAATTCAAAGTGGAAATGAAAGAGGAATTGAAAAGGATTCAAACAAAAAAAAGAAAAGTCAAATCACTTTCCAAATACGGCGGGAAATCGCGATTAAAATGTCATAAAAACTGACACTTTAACCCGTTATAACTCGGAAAATTAAAGGAAAATGAAAATTGAAAAGCGAAATTAAAATAGAAAAAGTGAAAAGGATTCAAACGAAAATAAAAATATTCAAATGATTTTGAAAAATAGGACGAAAAAGGACGAAAAATAAATAACGGGGAAAATCCGGAAAATTCCCGGAAAATTCAAAGTGGAAATGAAAGAGGAATTGAAAAGGATTCAAACAAAAAAAAGAAAAGTCAAATCACTTTCCAAATACGGCGGGAAATCGCGATTAAAATGTCATAAAAACTGACACTTTAACCCGTTATAACTCGGAAAATTAAAGGAAAATGAAAATTGAAAAGCGAAATTAAGATAGAAAAAGTGAAAAGGATTCAAACGAAAATAAAAATATTCAAATGATTTTGAAAAATAGGACGAAAAAGGACGAAAAATAAATAACGGGGAAAATCCGGAAAATTCCCGGAAAATTCAAAGTGGAAATGAAAGAGGAATTGAAAAGGATTCAAACAAAAAAAAGAAAAGTCAAATCACTTTCCAAATACGGCGGGAAATCGCGATTAAAATGTCATAAAAACTGACACTTTAACCCGTTATAACTCGGAAAATTAAAGGAAAATGAAAATTGAAAAGCGAAATTAAGATAGAAAAAGTGAAAAGGATTCAAACGAAAATAAAAATATTCAAATGATTTTGAAAAATAGGACGAAAAAGGACGAAAAATAAATAACGGGGAAAATCCGGAAAATTCCCGGAAAATTCAAAGTGGAAATGAAAGAGGAATTGAAAAGGATTCAAACAAAAAAAAGAAAAGTCAAATCACTTTCCAAATACGGCGGGAAATCGCGATTAAAATGTCATAAAAACTGACACTTTAACCCGTTATAACTCGGAAAATTAAAGGAAAATGAAAATTGAAAAGCGAAATTAAGATAGAAAAAGTGAAAAGGATTCAAACGAAAATAAAAATATTCAAATGATTTTGAAAAATAGGACGAAAAAGGACGAAAAATAAATAACGGGGAAAATTCGGAAAATTCCCGGAAAATTCAAAGTGGAAATGAAAGAGGAATTGAAAAGGATTCAAACAAAAAAAAGAAAAGTCAAATCACTTTCCAAATACGGCGGGAAATCGCGATTAAAATGTCATAAAAACTGACACTTTAACCCGTTATAACTCGGAAAATTAAAGGAAAATGAAAATTGAAAAGCGAAATTAAGATAGAAAAAGTGAAAAGAAAATTCCCGGAAAATTCAAAGTGGAAATGAAAGAGGAATTGAAAAGGATTCAAACAAAAAAAAGAAAAGTCAAATCACTTTCCAAATACGGCGGGAAATCGCGATTAAAATGTCATAAAAACTGACACTTTAACCCGTTATAACTTGGAAAATTAAAGGAAAATGAAAATTGAAAAGCGAAATTAAGATAGAAAAAGTGAAAAGGATTCAAACGAAAATAAAAATATTCAAATGATTTTGAAAAATAGGACGAAAAAGGACGAAAAATAAATAACGGGGAAAATCCGGAAAATTCCCGGAAAATTCAAAGTGGAAATGAAAGAGGAATTGAAAAGGATTCAGACAAAAAAAAGAAAAGTCAAATCACTTTCCAAATACGGCGGGAAATCGCGATTAAAATGTCATAAAAACTGACACTTTAACCCGTTATAACTCGGAAAATTAAAGGAAAATGAAAATTGAAAAGCGAAATTAAGATAGAAAAAGTGAAAAGGATTCAAACGAAAATAAAAATATTCAAATGATTTTGAAAAAAAAAGGACGAAAAAGGACGAAAAATAAATAACGGGGAAAATCCGGAAAATTCCCGGAAAATTCAAAGTGGAAATGAAAGAGGAATTGAAAAGGATTCAAACAAAAAAAAGAAAAGTCAAATCACTTTCCAAATACGGCGGGAAATCGCGATTAAAATGTCATAAAAACTGACACTTTAACCCGTTATAACTCGGAAAATTAAAGGAAAATGAAAATTGAAAAGCGAAATTAAAATAGAAAAAGTGAAAAGGATTCAAACGAAAATAAAAATATTCAAATGATTTTGAAAAATAGGACGAAAAAGGACGAAAAATAAATAACGGGGAAAATCCGGAAAATTCCCGGAAAATTCAAAGTGGAAATGAAAGAGGAATTGAAAAGGATTCAAACAAAAAAAAGAAAAGTCAAATCACTTTCCAAATACGGCGGGAAATCGCGATTAAAATGTCATAAAAACTGACACTTTAACCCGTTATAACTCGGAAAATTAAAGGAAAATGAAAATTGAAAAGCGAAATTAAGATAGAAAAAGTGAAAAGGATTCAAACGAAAATAAAAATATTCAAATGATTTTGAAAAATAGGACGAAAAAGGACGAAAAATAAATAACGGGGAAAATCCGGAAAATTCCCGGAAAATTCAAAGTGGAAATGAAAGAGGAATTGAAAAGGATTCAAACAAAAAAAAGAAAAGTCAAATCACTTTCCAAATACGGCGGGAAATCGCGATTAAAATGTCATAAAAACTGACACTTTAACCCGTTATAACTCGGAAAATTAAAGGAAAATGAAAATTGAAAAGCGAAATTAAGATAGAAAAAGTGAAAAGGATTCAAACGAAAATAAAAATATTCAAATGATTTTGAAAAATAGGACGAAAAAGGACGAAAAATAAATAACGGGGAAAATCCGGAAAATTCCCGGAAAATTCAAAGTGGAAATGAAAGAGGAATTGAAAAGGATTCAAACAAAAAAAAGAAAAGTCAAATCACTTTCCAAATACGGCGGGAAATCGCGATTAAAATGTCATAAAAACTGACACTTTAACCCGTTATAACTCGGAAAATTAAAGGAAAATGAAAATTGAAAAGCGAAATTAAGATAGAAAAAGTGAAAAGGATTCAAACGAAAATAAAAATATTCAAATGATTTTGAAAAATAGGACGAAAAAGGACGAAAAATAAATAACGGGGAAAATTCGGAAAATTCCCGGAAAATTCAAAGTGGAAATGAAAGAGGAATTGAAAAGGATTCAAACAAAAAAAAGAAAAGTCAAATCACTTTCCAAATACGGCGGGAAATCGCGATTAAAATGTCATAAAAACTGACACTTTAACCCGTTATAACTCGGAAAATTAAAGGAAAATGAAAATTGAAAAGCGAAATTAAGATAGAAAAAGTGAAAAGAAAATTCCCGGAAAATTCAAAGTGGAAATGAAAGAGGAATTGAAAAGGATTCAAACAAAAAAAAGAAAAGTCAAATCACTTTCCAAATACGGCGGGAAATCGCGATTAAAATGTCATAAAAACTGACACTTTAACCCGTTATAACTCGGAAAATTAAAGGAAAATGAAAATTGAAAAGCGAAATTAAGATAGAAAAAGTGAAAAGGATTCAAACGAAAATAAAAATATTCAAATGATTTTGAAAAATAGGACGAAAAAGGACGAAAAATAAATAACGGGGAAAATCCGGAAAATTCCCGGAAAATTCAAAGTGGAAATGAAAGAGGAATTGAAAAGGATTCAGACAAAAAAAAGAAAAGTCAAATCACTTTCCAAATACGGCGGGAAATCGCGATTAAAATGTCATAAAAACTGACACTTTAACCCGTTATAACTCGGAAAATTAAAGGAAAATGAAAATTGAAAAGCGAAATTAAGATAGAAAAAGTGAAAAGGATTCAAACGAAAATAAAAATATTCAAATGATTTTGAAAAAAAAAGGACGAAAAAGGACGAAAAATAAATAACGGGGAAAATCCGGAAAATTCCCGGAAAATTCAAAGTGGAAATGAAAGAGGAATTGAAAAGGATTCAAACAAAAAAAAGAAAAGTCAAATCACTTTCCAAATACGGCGGGAAATCGCGATTAAAATGTCATAAAAACTGACACTTTAACCCGTTATAACTCGGAAAATTAAAGGAAAATGAAAATTGAAAAGCGAAATTAAAATAGAAAAAGTGAAAAGGATTCAAACGAAAATAAAAATATTCAAATGATTTTGAAAAATAGGACGAAAAAGGACGAAAAATAAATAACGGGGAAAATCCGGAAAATTCCCGGAAAATTCAAAGTGGAAATGAAAGAGGAATTGAAAAGGATTCAAACAAAAAAAAGAAAAGTCAAATCACTTTCCAAATACGGCGGGAAATCGCGATTAAAATGTCATAAAAACTGACACTTTAACCCGTTATAACTCGGAAAATTAAAGGAAAATGAAAATTGAAAAGCGAAATTAAGATAGAAAAAGTGAAAAGGATTCAAACGAAAATAAAAATATTCAAATGATTTTGAAAAATAGGACGAAAAAGGACGAAAAATAAATAACGGGGAAAATCCGGAAAATTCCCGGAAAATTCAAAGTGGAAATGAAAGAGGAATTGAAAAGGATTCAAACAAAAAAAAGAAAAGTCAAATCACTTTCCAAATACGGCGGGAAATCGCGATTAAAATGTCATAAAAACTGACACTTTAACCCGTTATAACTCGGAAAATTAAAGGAAAATGAAAATTGAAAAGCGAAATTAAGATAGAAAAAGTGAAAAGGATTCAAACGAAAATAAAAATATTCAAATGATTTTGAAAAATAGGACGAAAAAGGACGAAAAATAAATAACGGGGAAAATCCGGAAAATTCCCGGAAAATTCAAAGTGGAAATGAAAGAGGAATTGAAAAGGATTCAAACAAAAAAAAGAAAAGTCAAATCACTTTCCAAATACGGCGGGAAATCGCGATTAAAATGTCATAAAAACTGACACTTTAACCCGTTATAACTCGGAAAATTAAAGGAAAATGAAAATTGAAAAGCGAAATTAAGATAGAAAAAGTGAAAAGGATTCAAACGAAAATAAAAATATTCAAATGATTTTGAAAAATAGGACGAAAAAGGACGAAAAATAAATAACGGGGAAAATTCGGAAAATTCCCGGAAAATTCAAAGTGGAAATGAAAGAGGAATTGAAAAGGATTCAAACAAAAAAAAGAAAAGTCAAATCACTTTCCAAATACGGCGGGAAATCGCGATTAAAATGTCATAAAAACTGACACTTTAACCCGTTATAACTCGGAAAATTAAAGGAAAATGAAAATTGAAAAGCGAAATTAAGATAGAAAAAGTGAAAAGAAAATTCCCGGAAAATTCAAAGTAATTGAAAAGGATTCAAACAAAAAAAAGAAAAGTCAAATCACTTTCCAAATACGGCGGGAAATCGCGATTAAAATGTCATAAAAACTGACACTTTAACCCGTTATAACTCGGAAAATTAAAGGAAAATGAAAATTGAAAAGCGAAATTAAGATAGAAAAAGTGAAAAGGATTCAAACGAAAATAAAAATATTCAAATGATTTTGAAAAATAGGACGAAAAAGGACGAAAAATAAATAACGGGGAAAATCCGGAAAATTCCCGGAAAATTCAAAGTGGAAATGAAAGAGGAATTGAAAAGGATTCAAACAAAAAAAAGAAAAGTCAAATCACTTTCCAAATACGGCGGGAAATCGCGATTAAAATGTCATAAAAACTGACACTTTAACCCGTTATAACTCGGAAAATTAAAGGAAAATGAAAATTGAAAAGCGAAATTAAGATAGAAGAAGTGAAAAGGATTCAAACGAAAATAAAAATATTCAAATGATTTTGAAAAATAGGACGAAAAAGGACGAAAAATAAATAACGGGGAAAATCCGGAAAATTCCCGAAAAATTCAAAGTGGAAATGAAAGAGGAATTGAAAAGGATTCAAACAAAAAAAAGAAAAGTCAAATCACTTTCCAAATACGGCGGGAAATCGCGATTAAAATGTCATAAAAACTGACACTTTAACCCGTTATAACTCGGAAAATTAAAGGAAAATGAAAATTGAAAAGCGAAATTAAGATAGAAAAAGTGAAAAGGATTCAAACGAAAATAAAAATATTCAAATGATTTTGAAAAATAGGACGAAAAAGGGCGAAAAATAAATAACGGGGAAAATCCGGAAAATTCCCGGAAAATTCAAAGTGGAAATGAAAGAGGAATTGAAAAGGATTCAAACAAAAAAAAGAAAAGTCAAATCACTTTCCAAATACGGCGGGAAATCGCGATTAAAATGACATAAAAACTGACACTTTAACCCGTTATAACTCGGAAAATTAAAGGAAAATGAAAATTGAAAAGCGAAATTAAGATAGAAAAAGTGAAAAGGATTCAAACGAAAATAAAAATATTCAAATGATTTTGAAAAATAGGACGAAAAAGGACGAAAAATAAATAACGGGGAAAATCCGGAAAATTCCCGGAAAATTCAAAGTGGAAATGAAAGAGGAATTGAAAAGGATTCAAACAAAAAAAAGAAAAGTCAAATCACTTTCCAAATACGGCGGGAAATCGCGATTAAAATGTCATAAAAACTGACACTTTAACCCGTTATAACTCGGAAAATTAAAAGAAAATGAAAATTGAAAAGCGAAATTAAGATAGAAAAAGTGAAAAGGATTCAAACGAAAATAAAAATATTCAAATGATTTTGAAAAATAGGACGAAAAAGGACGAAAAATAAATAACGGGGAAAATCCGGAAAATTCCCGAAAAATTCAAAGTGGAAATGAAAGAGGAATTGAAAAGGATTCAAACAAAAAAAAGAAAAGTCAAATCACTTTCCAAATACGGCGGGAAATCGCGATTAAAATGTCATAAAAACTGACACTTTAACCCGTTATAACTCGGAAAATTAAAAGAAAATGAAAATTGAAAAGCGAAATTAAGATAGAAAAAGTGAAAAGGATTCAAACGAAAATAAAAATATTCAAATGATTTTGAAAAATAGGACGAAAAAGGACGAAAAATAAATAACGGGGAAAATCCGGAAAATTCCCGGAAAATTCAAAGTGGAAATGAAAGAGGAATTGAAAAGGATTCAAACAAAAAAAAGAAAAGTCAAATCACTTTCCAAATACGGCGGGAAATCGCGATTAAAATGTCATAAAAACTGACACTTTAACCCGTTATAACTCGGAAAATTAAAGGAAAATGAAAATTGAAAAGCGAAATTAAGATAGAAAAAGTGAAAAGGATTCAAACGAAAATAAAAATATTCAAATGATTTTGAAAAGTAGGACGAAAAAGGACGAAAAATAAATAACGGGGAAAATCCGGAAAATTCCCGAAAAATTCAAAGTGGAAATGAAAGAGGAATTGAAAAGGATTCAAACAAAAAAAAGAAAAGTCAAATCACTTTCCAAATACGGCGGGAAATCGCGATTAAAATGTCATAAAAACTGACACTTTAACCCGTTATAACTCGGAAAATTAAAGGAAAATGAAAATTGAAAAGCGAAATTAAGATAGAAAAAGTGAAAAGGATTCAAACGAAAATAAAAATATTCAAATGATTTTGAAAAATAGGACGAAAAAGGACGAAAAATAAATAACGGGGAAAATCCGGAAAATTCAAAGTGGAAATGAAAGAGGAATTGAAACGGATTCAAACAAAAAAAAGAAAAGTCAAATCACTTTCCAAATACGGCGGGAAATCGCGATTAAAATGTCATAAAAACTGACACTTTAACCCGTTATAACTCGGAAAATTAAAGGAAAATGAAAATTGAAAAGCGAAATTAAGATAGAAAAAGTGAAAAGGATTCAAACGAAAATAAAAATATTCAAATGATTTTGAAAAATAGGACGAAAAAGGACGAAAAATAAATAACGGGGAAAATCCGGAAAATTCCCGGAAAATTCAAAGTGGAAATGAAAGAGGAATTGAAAAGGATTCAAACAAAAAAAAGAAAAGTCAAATCACTTTCCAAATACGGCGGGAAATCGCGATTAAAATGTCATAAAAACTGACACTTTAACCCGTTATAACTCGGAAAATTAAAGGAAAATGAAAATTGAAAAGCGAAATTAAGATAGAAAAAGTGAAAAGGATTCAAACGAAAATAAAAATATTCAAATGATTTTGAAAAATAGGACGAAAAAGGACGAAAAATAAATAACGGGGAAAATCCGGAAAATTCCCGGAAAATTCAAAGTGGAAATGAAAGAGGAATTGAAAAGGATTCAAACAAAAAAAGAAAAGTCAAATCACTTTCCAAATACGGCGGGAAATCGCGATTAAAATGTCATAAAAACTGACACTTTAACCCGTTATAACTCGGAAAATTAAAGGAAAATGAAAATTGAAAAGCGAAATTAAGATAGAAAAAGTGAAAAGGATTCAAACGAAAATTAAAATATTCAAATGATTTTGAAAAATAGGACGAAAAAGGACGAAAAATAAATAACGGGGGAAATCCGGAAAATTCCAGGAAAATTCAAAGTGGAAATGAAAGAGGAATTGAAAAGGATTCAAACAAAAAAAGAAAAGTCAAATCACTTTCCAAATACGGCGGGAAATCGCGATTAAAATGTCATAAAAACTGACACTTTAACCCGTTATAACTCGGAAAATTAAAGGAAAATGAAAATTGAAAAGCGAAATTAAGATAGAAAAAGTGAAAAGGATTCAAACGAAAATAAAAATATTCAAATGATTTTGAAAAATAGGACGAAAAAGGACGAAAAATAAATAACGGGGAAAATCCGGAAAATTCCCGGAAAATTCAAAGTGGAAATGAAAGAGGAATTGAAAAGGATTCAAACAAAAAAAAGAAAAGTCAAATCACTTTCCAAATACGGCGGGAAATCGCGATTAAAATGTCATAAAAACTGACACTTTAACCCGTTATAACTCGGAAAATTAAAGGAAAATGAAAATTGAAAAGCGAAATTAAGATAGAAAAAGTGAAAAGGATTCAAACGAAAATAAAAATATTCAAATGATTTTGAAAAATAGGACGAAAAAGGACGAAAAATAAATAACGGGGAAAATCCGGAAAATTCCCGGAAAATTCAAAGTGGAAATGAAAGAGGAATTGAAAAGGATTCAAACAAAAAAAAGAAAAGTCAAATCACTTTCTAAATACGGCGGGAAATCGCGATTAAAATGTCATAAAAACTGACACTTTAACCCGTTATAACTCGGAAAATTAAAGGAAAATGAAAATTGAAAAGCGAAATTAAGATAGAAAAAGTGAAAAGGATTCAAACGAAAATAAAAATATTCAAATGATTTTGAAAAATAGGACGAAAAAGGACGAAAAATAAATAACGGGGAAAATCCGGAAAATTCCCGGAAAATTCAAAGTGGAAATGAAAGAGGAATTGAAAAGGATTCAAACAAAAAAAAGAAAAGTCAAATCACTTTCCAAATACGGCGGGAAATCGCGATTAAAATGTCATAAAAACTGACACTTTAACCCGTTATAACTCGGAAAATTAAAGGAAAATGAAAATTGAAAAGCGAAATTAAGATAGAAAAAGTGAAAAGGATTCAAACGAAAATAAAAATATCCAAATGATTTTGAAAAATAGGACGAAAAAGGACGAAAAATAAATAACGGGGAAAATCCGGAAAATTCCCGGAAAATTCAAAGTGGAAATGAAAGAGGAATTGAAAAGGATTCAAACAAAAAAAGAAAAGTCAAATCACTTTCCAAATACGGCGGGAAATCGCGATTAAAATGTCATAAAAACTGACACTTTAACCCGTTATAACTCGGAAAATTAAAGGAAAATGAAAATTGAAAAGCGAAATTAAGATAGAAAAAGTGAAAAGGATTCAAACGAAAATAAAAATATTCAAATGATTTTGAAAAATAGGACGAAAAAGGACGAAAAATAAATAACGGGGAAAATCCGGAAAATTCCCGGAAAATTCAAAGTGGAAATGAAAGAGGAATTGAAAAGGATTCAAACAAAAAAAAGAAAAGTCAAATCACTTTCCAAATACGGCGGGAAATCGCGATTAAAATGTCATAAAAACTGACACTTTAACCCGTTATAACTCGGAAAATTAAAGGAAAATGAAAATTGAAAAGCGAAATTAAGATAGAAAAAGTGAAAAGGATTCAAACGAAAATAAAAATATTCAAATGATTTTGAAAAATAGGACGAAAAAGGACGAAAAATAAATAACGGGGAAAATCCGGAAAATTCCCGGAAAATTCAAAGTGGAAATGAAAGAGGAATTGAAAAGGATTCAAAAAAAAAAAGAAAAGTCAAATCACTTTCCAAATACGGCGGGAAATCGCGATTAAAATGTCATAAAAACTGACACTTTAACCCGTTATAACTCGGAAAATTAAAGGAAAATGAAAATTGAAAAGCGAAATTAAGATAGAAAAAGTGAAAAGGATTCAAACGAAAATAAAAATATTCAAATGATTTTGAAAAATAGGACGAAAAAGGACGAAAAATAAATAACGGGGAAAATCCGGAAAATTCCCGGAAAATTCAAAGTGGAAATGAAAGAGGAATTGAAAAGGATTCAAACAAAAAAAAGAAAAGTCAAATCACTTTCTAAATACGGCGGGAAATCGCGATTAAAATGTCATAAAAACTGACACTTTAACCCGTTATAACTCGGAAAATTAAAGGAAAATGAAAATTGAAAAGCGAAATTAAGATAGAAAAAGTGAAAAGGATTCAAACGAAAATAAAAATATTCAAATGATTTTGAAAAATAGGACGAAAAAGGACGAAAAATAAATAACGGGGAAAATCCGGAAAATTCCCGGAAAATTCAAAGTGGAAATGAAAGAGGAATTGAAAAGGATTCAAACAAAAAAAAGAAAAGTCAAATCACTTTCCAAATACGGCGGGAAATCGCGATTAAAATGTCATAAAAACTGACACTTTAACCCGTTATAACTCGGAAAATTAAAGGAAAATGAAAATTGAAAAGCGAAATTAAGATAGAAAAAGTGAAAAGGATTCAAACGAAAATAAAAATATTCAAATGATTTTGAAAAATAGGACGAAAAAGGACGAAAAATAAATAACGGGGAAAATCCGGAAAATTCCCGGAAAATTCAAAGTGGAAATGAAAGAGGAATTGAAAAGGATTCAAAAAAAAAAAGAAAAGTCAAATCACTTTCCAAATACGGCGGGAAATCGCGATTAAAATGTCATAAAAACTGACACTTTAACCCGTTATAACTCGGAAAATTAAAGGAAAATGAAAATTGAAAAGCGAAATTAAGATAGAAAAAGTGAAAAGGATTCAAACGAAAATAAAAATATTCAAATGATTTTGAAAAATAGGACGAAAAAGGACGAAAAATAAATAACGGGGAAAATCCGGAAAATTCCCGGAAAATTCAAAGTGGAAATGAAAGAGGAATTGAAAAGGATTCAAACAAAAAAAAGAAAAGTCAAATCACTTTCCAAATACGGCGGGAAATCGCGATTAAAATGTCATAAAAACTGACACTTTAACCCGTTATAACTCGGAAAATTAAAGGAAAATGAAAATTGAAAAGCGAAATTAAGATAGAAAAAGTGAAAAGGATTCAAACGAAAATAAAAATATTCAAATGATTTTGAAAAATAGGACGAAAAAGGACGAAAAATAAATAACGGGGAAAATCCGGAAAATTCCCGGAAAATTCAAAGTGGAAATGAAAGAGGAATTGAAAAGGATTCAAACAAAAAAAAGAAAAGTCAAATCACTTTCCAAATACGGCGGGAAATCGCGATTAAAATGTCATAAAAACTGACACTTTAACCCGTTATAACTCGGAAAATTAAAGGAAAATGAAAATTGAAAAGCGAAATTAAGATAGAAAAAGTGAAAAGGATTCAAACGAAAATAAAAATATTCAAATGATTTTGAAAAGTAGGACGAAAAAGGACGAAAAATAAATAACGGGGAAAATCCGGAAAATTCCCGAAAAATTCAAAGTGGAAATGAAAGAGGAATTGAAAAGGATTCAAACAAAAAAAAGAAAAGTCAAATCACTTTCCAAATACGGCGGGAAATCGCGATTAAAATGTCATAAAAACTGACACTTTAACCCGTTATAACTCGGAAAATTAAAGGAAAATGAAAATTGAAAAGCGAAATTAAGATAGAAAAAGTGAAAAGGATTCAAACGAAAATAAAAATATTCAAATGATTTTGAAAAATAGGACGAAAAAGGACGAAAAATAAATAACGGGGAAAATCCGGAAAATTCCCGGAAAATTCAAAGTGGAAATGAAAGAGGAATTGAAAAGGATTCAAACAAAAAAAAGAAAAGTCAAATCACTTTCCAAATACGGCGGGAAATCGCGATTAAAATGTCATAAAAACTGACACTTTAACCCGTTATAACTCGGAAAATTAAGGGAAAATGAAAATTGAAAAGCGAAATTAAGATAGAAAAAGTGAAAAGGATTCAAACGAAAATAAAAATATTCAAATGATTTTGAAAAATAGGACGAAAAAGGACGAAAAATAAATAACGGGGAAAATCCGGAAAATTCCCGGAAAATTCAAAGTGGAAATGAAAGAGGAATTGAAAAGGATTCAAACAAAAAAAAGAAAAGTCAAATCACTTTCCAAATACGGCGGGAAATCGCGATTAAAATGTCATAAAAACTGACACTTTAACCCGTTATAACTCGGAAAATTAAAGGAAAATGAAAATTGAAAAGCGAAATTAAGATAGAAAAAGTGAAAAGGATTCAAACGAAAATAAAAATATTCAAATGATTTTGAAAAATAGGACGAAAAAGGACGAAAAATAAATAACGGGGAAAATCCGGAAAATTCCCGGAAAATTCAAAGTGGAAATGAAAGAGGAATTGAAAAGGATTCAAACAAAAAAAAGAAAAGTCAAATCACTTTCCAAATACGGCGGGAAATCGCGATTAAAATGTCATAAAAACTGACACTTTAACCCGTTATAACTCGGAAAATTAAAGGAAAATGAAAATTGAAAAGCGAAATTAAGATAGAAAAAGTGAAAAGGATTCAAACGAAAATAAAAATATTCAAATGATTTTGAAAAATAGGACGAAAAAGGACGAAAAATAAATAACGGGGAAAATCCGGAAAATTCCCGGAAAATTCAAAGTGGAAATGAAAGAGGAATTGAAAAGGATTCAAACAAAAAAAAGAAAAGTCAAATCACTTTCCAAATACGGCGGGAAATCGCGATTAAAATGTCATAAAAACTGACACTTTAACCCGTTATAACTCGGAAAATTAAAGGAAAATGAAAATTGAAAAGCGAAATTAAGATAGAAAAAGTGAAAAGGATTCAAACGAAAATAAAAATATTCAAATGATTTTGAAAAATAGGACGAAAAAGGACGAAAAATAAATAACGGGGAAAATCCGGAAAATTCCCGGAAAATTCAAAGTGGAAATGAAAGAGGAATTGAAAAGGATTCAAACAAAAAAAAGAAAAGTCAAATCACTTTCCAAATACGGCGGGAAATCGCGATTAAAATGTCATAAAAACTGACACTTTAACCCGTTATAACTCGGAAAATTAAAGGAAAATGAATATTGAAAAGCGAAATTAAGATAGAAAAAGTGAAAAGGATTCAAACGAAAATAAAAATATTCAAATGATTTTGAAAAATAGGACGAAAAATAAATAACGGGGAAAACCCGGAAAATTCCCGGAAAATTCAAAGTGGAAATGAAAGAGGAATTGAAAAGGATTCAAACAAAAAAAAGAAAAGTCAAATCACTTTCCAAATACGGCGGGAAATCGTGATTAAAATGTCATAAAAACTGACACTTTAACCCGTTATAACTCGGAAAATTAAAGGAAAATGAAAATTGAAAAGCGAAATTAAGATAGAAAAAGTGAAAAGGATTCAAACGAAAATAAAAATATTCAAATGATTTTGAAAAATAGGACGAAAAAGGACGAAAAATAAATAACGGGGAAAATCCGGAAAATTCCCGGAAAATTCAAAGTGGAAATGAAAGAGGAATTGAAAAGGATTCAAACAAAAAAAAGAAAAGTCAAATCACTTTCCAAATACGGCGGGAAATCGCGATTAAAATGTCATAAAAACTGACACTTTAACCCGTTATAACTCGGAAAATTAAAGGAAAATGAATATTGAAAAGCGAAATTAAGATAGAAAAAGTGAAAAGGATTCAAACGAAAATAAAAATATTCAAATGATTTTGAAAAATAGGACGAAAAATAAATAACGGGGAAAACCCGGAAAATTCCCGGAAAATTCAAAGTGGAAATGAAAGAGGAATTGAAAAGGATTCAAACAAAAAAAAGAAAAGTCAAATCACTTTCCAAATACGGCGGGAAATCGCGATTAAAATGTCATAAAAACTGACACTTTAACCCGTTATAACTCGGAAAATTAAAGGAAAATGAAAATTGAAAAGCGAAATTAAGATAGAAAAAGTGAAAAGGATTCAAACGAAAATAAAAATATTCAAATGATTTTGAAAAATAGGACGAAAAAGGACGAAAAATAAATAACGGGGAAAATCCGGAAAATTCCCGGAAAATTCAAAGTGGAAATGAAAGAGGAATTGAAAAGGATTCAAACAAAAAAAAGAAAAGTCAAATCACTTTCCAAATACGGCGGGAAATCGCGATTAAAATGTCATAAAAACTGACACTTTAACCCGTTATAACTCGGAAAATTAAAGGAAAATGAAAATTGAAAAGCGAAATTAAGATAGAAAAAGTGAAAAGGATTCAAACGAAAATAAAAATATTCAAATGATTTTGAAAAATAGGACGAAAAAGGACGAAAAATAAATAACGGGGAAAATCCGGAAAATTCCCGGAAAATTCAAAGTGGAAATGAAAGAGGAATTGAAAAGGATTCAAACAAAAAAAAGAAAAGTCAAATCACTTTCCAAATACGGCGGGAAATCGCGATTAAAATGTCATAAAAACTGACACTTTAACCCGTTATAACTCGGAAAATTAAAGGAAAATGAAAATTGAAAAGCGAAATTAAGATAGAAAAAGTGAAAAGGATTCAAACGAAAATAAAAATATTCAAATGATTTTGAAAAATAGGACGAAAAATAAATAACGGGGAAAATCCGGAAAATTCTCGGAAAATTCAAAGTGGAAATGAAAGAGGAATTGAAAAGGATTCAAACAAAAAAAAGAAAAGTCAAATCACTTTCCAAATACGGCGGGAAATCGCGATTAAAATGTCATAAAAACTGACACTTTAACCCGTTATAACTCGGAAAATTAAAGGAAAATGAAAATTGAAAAGCGAAATTAAGATAGAAAAAGTGAAAAGGATTCAAACGAAAATAAAAATATTCAAATGATTTTGAAAAATAGGACGAAAAATAAATAACGGGGAAAATCCGGAAAATTCCCGGAAAATTCAAAGTGGAAATGAAAGAGGAATTGAAAAGGATTCAAACAAAAAAAAAGAAAAGTCAAATCACTTTCCAAATACGGCGGGAAATCGCGATTAAAATGTCATAAAAACTGACACTTTAACCCGTTATAACTCGGAAAATTAAAGGAAAATGAAAATTGAAAAGCGAAATTAAGATAGAAAAAGTGAAAAGGATTCAAACGAAAATAAAAATATTCAAATGATTTTGAAAAATAGGACGAAAAAGGACGAAAAATAAATAACGGGGAAAATCCGGAAAATTCAAAGTGGAAATGAAAGAGGAATTGAAAAGGATTCAAACAAAAAAAAGAAAAGTCAAATCACTTTCCAAATACGGCGGGAAATCGCGATTAAAATGTCATAAAAACTGACACTTTAACCCGTTATAACTCGGAAAATTAAAGGAAAATGAAAATTGAAAAGCGAAATTAAGATAGAAAAAGTGAAAAGGATTCAAACGAAAATAAAAATATTCAAATGATTTTGAAAAATAGGACGAAAAATAAATAACGGGGAAAATCCGGAAAATTCCCGGAAAATTCAAAGTGGAAATGAAAGAGGAATTGAAAAGGATTCAAACAAAAAAAAGAAAAGTCAAATCACTTTCCAAATACGGCGGGAAATCGCGATTAAAATGTCATAAAAACTGACACTTTAACCCGTTATAACTCGGAAAATTAAAGGAAAATGAAAATTGAAAAGCGAAATTAAGATAGAAAAAGTGAAAAGGATTCAAACGAAAATAAAAATATTCAAATGATTTTGAAAAATAGGACGAAAAATAAATAACGGGGAAAATCCGGAAAATTCCCGGAAAATTCAAAGTGGAAATGAAAGAGGAATTGAAAAGGATTCAAACAAAAAAAAGAAAAGTCAAATCACTTTCCAAATACGGCGGGAAATCGCGATTAAAATGTCATAAAAACTGACACTTTAACCCGTTATAACTCGGAAAATTAAAGGAAAATGAAAATTGAAAAGCGAAATTAAGATAGAAAAAGTGAAAAGGATTCAAACGAAAATAAAAATATTCAAATGATTTTGAAAAATAGGACGAAAAATAAATAACGGGGAAAATCCGGAAAATTCCCGGAAAATTCAAAGTGGAAATGAAAGAGGAATTGAAAAGGATTCAAACAAAAAAAAAGAAAAGTCAAATCACTTTCCAAATACGGCGGGAAATCGCGATTAAAATGTCATAAAAACTGACACTTTAACCCGTTATAACTCGGAAAATTAAAGGAAAATGAAAATTGAAAAGCGAAATTAAGATAGAAAAAGTGAAAAGGATTCAAACGAAAATAAAAATATTCAAATGATTTTGAAAAATAGGACGAAAAAGGACGAAAAATAAATAACGGGGAAAATCCGGAAAATTCCCGGAAAATTCAAAGTGGAAATGAAAGAGGAATTGAAAAGGATTCAAACAAAAAAAAGAAAAGTCAAATCACTTTCCAAATACGGCGGGAAATCGCGATTAAAATGTCATAAAAACTGACACTTTAACCCGTTATAACTCGGAAAATTAAAGGAAAATGAAAATTGAAAAGCGAAATTAAGATAGAAAAAGTGAAAAGGATTCAAACGAAAATAAAAATATTCAAATGATTTTGAAAAATAGGACGAAAAAGGACGAAAAATAAATAACGGGGAAAATCCGGAAAATTCCCGGAAAATTCAAAGTGGAAATGAAAGAGGAATTGAAAAGGATTCAAACAAAAAAAAGAAAAGTCAAATCACTTTCCAAATACGGCGGGAAATCGCGATTAAAATGTCATAAAAACTGACACTTTAACCCGTTATAACTCGGAAAATTAAAGGAAAATGAAAATTGAAAAGCGAAATTAAGATAGAAAAAGTGAAAAGGATTCAAACGAAAATAAAAATATTCAAATGATTTTGAAAAATAGGACGAAAAAGGACGAAAAATAAATAACGGGGAAAATTCGGAAAATTCCCGGAAAATTCAAACTGGAAATGAAAGAGGAATTGAAAAGGATTCAAACAAAAAAAAGAAAAGTCAAATCACTTTCCAAATACGGCGGGAAATCGCGATTAAAATGTCATAAAAACTGACACTTTAACCCGTTATAACTCGGAAAATTAAAGGAAAATGAAAATTGAAAAGCGAAATTAAGATAGAAAAAGTGAAAAGGATTCAAACGAAAATAAAAATATTCAAATGATTTTGAAAAATAGGACGAAAAAGGACGAAAAATAAATAACGGGGAAAATCCGGAAAATTCCCGGAAAATTCAAAGTGGAAATGAAAGAGGAATTGAAAAGGATTCAAACAAAAAAAAGAAAAGTCAAATCACTTTCCAAATACGGCGGGAAATCGCGATTAAAATGTCATAAAAACTGACACTTTAACCCGTTATAACTCGGAAAATTAAAGGAAAATGAAAATTGAAAAGCGAAATTAAGATAGAAAAAGTGAAAAGGATTCAATCGAAAATAAAAATATTCAAATGATTTTGAAAAATAGGACGAAAAAGGACGAAAAATAAATAACGGGGAAAATCCGGAAAATTCCCGGAAAATTCAAAGTGGAAATGAAAGAGGAATTGAAAAGGATTCAAACAAAAAAAAGAAAAGTCAAATCACTTTCCAAATACGGCGGGAAATCGCGATTAAAATGTCATAAAAACTGACACTTTAACCCGTTATAACTCGGAAAATTAAAGGAAAATGAAAATTGAAAAGCGAAATTAAGATAGAAAAAGTGAAAAGGATTCAAACGAAAATAAAAATATTCAAATGATTTTGAAAAATAGGACGAAAAATAAATAACGGGGAAAATCCGGAAAATTCCCGGAAAATTCAAAGTGGAAATGAAAGAGGAATTGAAAAGGATTCAAACAAAAAAAAAGAAAAGTCAAATCACTTTCCAAATACGGCGGGAAATCGCGATTAAAATGTCATAAAAACTGACACTTTAACCCGTTATAACTCGGAAAATTAAAGGAAAATGAAAATTGAAAAGCGAAATTAAGATAGAAAAAGTGAAAAGGATTCAAACGAAAATAAAAATATTCAAATGATTTTGAAAAATAGGACGAAAAAGGACGAAAAATAAATAACGGGGAAAATCCGGAAAATTCCCGGAAAATTCAAAGTGGAAATGAAAGAGGAATTGAAAAGGATTCAAACAAAAAAAAGAAAAGTCAAATCACTTTCCAAATACGGCGGGAAATCGCGATTAAAATGTCATAAAAACTGACACTTTAACCCGTTATAACTCGGAAAATTAAAGGAAAATGAAAATTGAAAAGCGAAATTAAGATAGAAAAAGTGAAAAGGATTCAAACGAAAATAAAAATATTCAAATGATTTTGAAAAATAGGACGAAAAAGGACGAAAAATAAATAACGGGGAAAATCCGGAAAATTCCCGGAAAATTCAAAGTGGAAATGAAAGAGGAATTGAAAAGGATTCAAACAAAAAAAAGAAAAGTCAAATCACTTTCCAAATACGGCGGGAAATCGCGATTAAAATGTCATAAAAACTGACACTTTAACCCGTTATAACTCGGAAAATTAAAGGAAAATGAAAATTGAAAAGCGAAATTAAGATAGAAAAAGTGAAAAGGATTCAAACGAAAATAAAAATATTCAAATGATTTTGAAAAATAGGACGAAAAATAAATAACGGGGAAAATCCGGAAAATTCCCGGAAAATTCAAAGTGGAAATGAAAGAGGAATTGAAAAGGATTCAAACAAAAAAAGAAAAGTCAAATCACTTTCCAAATACGGCGGGAAATCGCGATTAAAATGTCATAAAAACTGACACTTTAACCCGTTATAACTCGGAAAATTAAAGGAAAATGAAAATTGAAAAGCGAAATTAAGATAGAAAAAGTGAAAAGGATTCAAACGAAAATAAAAATATTCAAATGATTTTGAAAAATAGGACGAAAAATAAATAACGGGGAAAATCCGGAAAATTCCCGGAAAATTCAAAGTGGAAATGAAAGAGGAATTGAAAAGGATTCAAACAAAAAAAAAGAAAAGTCAAATCACTTTCCAAATACGGCGGGAAATCGCGATTAAAATGTCATAAAAACTGACACTTTAACCCGTTATAACTCGGAAAATTAAAGGAAAATGAAAATTGAAAAGCGAAATTAAGATAGAAAAAGTGAAAAGGATTCAAACGAAAATAAAAATATTCAAATGATTTTGAAAAATAGGACGAAAAAGGACGAAAAATAAATAACGGGGAAAATCCGGAAAATTCCCGGAAAATTCAAAGTGGAAATGAAAGAGGAATTGAAAAGGATTCAAACAAAAAAAAGAAAAGTCAAATCACTTTCCAAATACGGCGGGAAATCGCGATTAAAATGTCATAAAAACTGACACTTTAACCCGTTATAACTCGGAAAATTAAAGGAAAATGAAAATTGAAAAGCGAAATTAAGATAGAAAAAGTGAAAAGGATTCAAACGAAAATAAAAATATTCAAATGATTTTGAAAAATAGGACGAAAAAGGACGAAAAATAAATAACGGGGAAAATCCGGAAAATTCCCGGAAAATTCAAAGTGGAAATGAAAGAGGAATTGAAAAGGATTCAAACAAAAAAAAGAAAAGTCAAATCACTTTCCAAATACGGCGGGAAATCGCGATTAAAATGTCATAAAAACTGACACTTTAACCCGTTATAACTCGGAAAATTAAAGGAAAATGAAAATTGAAAAGCGAAATTAAGATAGAAAAAGTGAAAAGGATTCAAACGAAAATAAAAATATTCAAATGATTTTGAAAAATAGGACGAAAAATAAATAACGGGGAAAATTCGGAAAATTCCCGGAAAATTCAAACTGGAAATGAAAGAGGAATTGAAAAGGATTCAAACAAAAAAAAGAAAAGTCAAATCACTTTCCAAATACGGCGGGAAATCGCGATTAAAATGTCATAAAAACTGACACTTTAACCCGTTATAACTCGGAAAATTAAAGGAAAATGAAAATTGAAAAGCGAAATTAAGATAGAAAAAGTGAAAAGGATTCAAAAGAAAATAAAAATATTCAAATGATTTTGAAAAATAGGACGAAAAATAAATAACGGGGAAAATCCGGAAAATTCCCGGAAAATTCAAAGTGGAAATGAAAGAGGAATTGAAAAGGATTCAAACAAAAAAAAGAAAAGTCAAATCACTTTCCAAATACGGCGGGAAATCGCGATTAAAATGTCATAAAAACTGACACTTTAACCCGTTATAACTCGGAAAATTAAAGGAAAATGAAAATTGAAAAGCGAAATTAAGATAGAAAAAGTGAAAAGGATTCAAACGAAAATAAAAATATTCAAATGATTTTGAAAAATAGGACGAAAAAGGACGAAAAATAAATAACGGGGAAAATCCGGAAAATTCCCGGAAAATTCAAAGTGGAAATGAAAGAGGAATTGAAAAGGATTCAAACAAAAAAAAGAAAAGTCAAATCACTTTCCAAATACGGCGGGAAATCGCGATTAAAATGTCATAAAAACTGACACTTTAACCCGTTATAACTCGGAAAATTAAAGGAAAATGAAAATTGAAAAGCGAAATTAAGATAGAAAAAGTGAAAAGGATTCAAACGAAAATAAAAATATTCAAATGATTTTGAAAAATAGGACGAAAAAGGACGAAAAATAAATAACGGGGAAAATCCGGAAAATTCCCGGAAAATTCAAAGTGGAAATGAAAGAGGAATTGAAAAGGATTCAAACAAAAAAAAGAAAAGTCAAATCACTTTCCAAATACGGCGGGAAATCGCGATTAAAATGTCATAAAAACTGACACTTTAACCCGTTATAACTCGGAAAATTAAAGGAAAATGAAAATTGAAAAGCGAAATTAAGATAGAAAAAGTGAAAAGGATTCAAACGAAAATAAAAATATTCAAATGATTTTGAAAAATAGGACGAAAAAGGACGAAAAATAAATAACGGGGAAAATCCGGAAAATTCCCGGAAAATTCAAAGTGGAAATGAAAGAGGAATTGAAAAGGATTCAAACAAAAAAAAGAAAAGTCAAATCACTTTCCAAATACGGCGGGAAATCGCGATTAAAATGTCATAAAAACTGACACTTTAACCCATTATAACTCGGAAAATTAAAGGAAAATGAAAATTGAAAAGCGAAATTAAGATAGAAAAAGTGAAAAGGATTCAAACGAAAATAAAAATATTCAAATGATTTTGAAAAGTAGGACGAAAAAGGACGAAAAATAAATAACGGGGAAAATCCGGAAAATTCCCGAAAAATTCAAAGTGGAAATGAAAGAGGAATTGAAAAGGATTCAAACAAAAAAAAGAAAAGTCAAATCACTTTCCAAATACGGCGGGAAATCGCGATTAAAATGTCATAAAAACTGACACTTTAACCCGTTATAACTCGGAAAATTAAAGGAAAATGAAAATTGAAAAGCGAAATTAAGATAGAAAAAGTGAAAAGGATTCAAACGAAAATAAAAATATTCAAATGATTTTGAAAAATAGGACGAAAAAGGACGAAAAATAAATAACGGGGAAAATCCGGAAAATTCCCGGAAAATTCAAAGTGGAAATGAAAGAGGAATTGAAAAGGATTCAAACAAAAAAAAGAAAAGTCAAATCACTTTCCAAATACGGCGGGAAATCGCGATTAAAATGTCATAAAAACTGACACTTTAACCCGTTATAACTCGGAAAATTAAAGGAAAATGAAAATTGAAAAGCGAAATTAAGATAGAAAAAGTGAAAAGGATTCAAACGAAAATAAAAATATTCAAATGATTTTGAAAAATAGGACGAAAAAGGACGAAAAATAAATAACGGGGAAAATCCGGAAAATTCCCGGAAAATTCAAAGTGGAAATGAAAGAGGAATTGAAAAGGATTCAAACAAAAAAAAGAAAAGTCAAATCACTTTCCAAATACGGCGGGAAATCGCGATTAAAATGTCATAAAAACTGACACTTTAACCCGTTATAACTCGGAAAATTAAAGGAAAATGAAAATTGAAAAGCGAAATTAAGATAGAAAAAGTGAAAAGGATTCAAACGAAAATAAAAGTATTCAAATGATTTTGAAAAATAGGACGAAAAAGGACGAAAAATAAATAACGGGGAAAATCCGGAAAATTCCCGGAAAATTCAAAGTGGAAATGAAAGAGGAATTGAAAAGGATTCAAACAAAAAAAAGAAAAGTCAAATCACTTTCCAAATACGGCGGGAAATCGCGATTAAAATGTCATAAAAACTGACACTTTAACCCGTTATAACTCGGAAAATTAAAGGAAAATGAAAATTGAAAAGCGAAATTAAGATAGAAAAAGTGAAAAGGATTCAAACGAAAATAAAAATATTCAAATGATTTTGAAAAATAGGACGAAAAAGGACGAAAAATAAATAACGGGGAAAATCCGGAAAATTCCCGGAAAATTCAAAGTGGAAATGAAAGAGGAATTGAAAAGGATTCAAACAAAAAAAAGAAAAGTCAAATCACTTTCCAAATACGGCGGGAAATCGCGATTAAAATGTCATAAAAACTGACACTTTAACCCGTTATAACTCGGAAAATTAAAGGAAAATGAAAATTGAAAAGCGAAATTAAGATAGAAAAAGTGAAAAGGATTCAAACGAAAATAAAAATATTCAAATGATTTTGAAAAATAGGACGAAAAAGGACGAAAAATAAATAACGGGGAAAATCCGGAAAATTCCGGGAAAATTCAAAGTGGAAATGAAAGAGGAATTGAAAAGGATTCAAACAAAAAAAAGAAAAGTCAAATCACTTTCCAAATACGGCGGGAAATCGCGATTAAAATGTCATAAAAACTGACACTTTAACCCGTTATAACTCGGAAAATATAAGGAAAATGAAAATTGAAAAGCGAAATTAAGATAGAAAAAGTGAAAAGGATTCAAACGAAAATAAAAATATTCAAATGATTTTGAAAAATAGGACGAAAAAGGACGAAAAATAAATAACGGGGAAAATCCGGAAAATTCCCGGAAAATTCAAAGTGGAAATGAAAGAGGAATTGAAAAGGATTCAAACAAAAAAAAGAAAAGTCAAATCACTTTCCAAATACGGCGGGAAATCGCGATTAAAATGTCATAAAAACTGACACTTTAACCCGTTATAACTCGGAAAATTAAAGGAAAATGAAAATTGAAAAGCGAAATTAAGATAGAAAAAGTGAAAAGGATTCAAACGAAAATAAAAATATTCAAATGATTTTGAAAAATAGGACGAAAAATAAATAACGGGGAAAATCCGGAAAATTCCCGGAAAATTCAAAGTGGAAATGAAAGAGGAATTGAAAAGGATTCAAACAAAAAAAAAGAAAAGTCAAATCACTTTCCAAATACGGCGGGAAATCGCGATTAAAATGTCATAAAAACTGACACTTTAACCCGTTATAACTCGGAAAATTAAAGGAAAATGAAAATTGAAAAGCGAAATTAAGATAGAAAAAGTGAAAAGGATTCAAACGAAAATAAAAATATTCAAATGATTTTGAAAAATAGGACGAAAAAGGACGAAAAATAAATAACGGGGAAAATCCGGAAAATTCCCGGAAAATTCAAAGTGGAAATGAAAGAGGAATTGAAAAGGATTCAAACAAAAAAAAGAAAAGTCAAATCACTTTCCAAATACGGCGGGAAATCGCGATTAAAATGTCATAAAAACTGACACTTTAACCCGTTATAACTCGGAAAATTAAAGGAAAATGAAAATTGAAAAGCGAAATTAAGATAGAAAAAGTGAAAAGGATTCAAACGAAAATAAAAATATTCAAATGATTTTGAAAAGTAGGACGAAAAAGGACGAAAAATAAATAACGGGGAAAATCCGGAAAATTCCCGAAAAATTCAAAGTGGAAATGAAAGAGGAATTGAAAAGGATTCAAACAAAAAAAAGAAAAGTCAAATCACTTTCCAAATACGGCGGGAAATCGCGATTAAAATGTCATAAAAACTGACACTTTAACCCGTTATAACTCGGAAAATTAAAGGAAAATGAAAATTGAAAAGCGAAATTAAGATAGAAAAAGTGAAAAGGATTCAAACGAAAATAAAAATATTCAAATGATTTTGAAAAATAGGACGAAAAAGGACGAAAAATAAATAACGGGGAAAATCCGGAAAATTCCCGGAAAATTCAAACTGGAAATGAAAGAGGAATTGAAAAGGATTCAAACAAAAAAAAGAAAAGTCAAATCACTTTCCAAATACGGCGGGAAATCGCGATTAAAATGTCATAAAAACTGACACTTTAACCCGTTATAACTCGGAAAATTAAAGGAAAATGAAAATTGAAAAGCGAAATTAAGATAGAAAAAGTGAAAAGGATTCAAACGAAAATAAAAATATTCAAATGATTTTGAAAAATAGGACGAAAAAGGACGAAAAATAAATAACGGGGAAAATCCGGAAAATTCCCGGAAAATTCAAAGTGGAAATGAAAGAGGAATTGAAAAGGATTCAAACAAAAAAAAGAAAAGTCAAATCACTTTCCAAATACGGCGGGAAATCGCGATTAAAATGTCATAAAAACTGACACTTTAACCCGTTATAACTCGGAAAATTAAAGGAAAATGAAAATTGAAAAGCGAAATTAAGATAGAAAAAGTGAAAAGGATTCAAACGAAAATAAAAATATTCAAATGATTTTGAAAAATAGGACGAAAAAGGACGAAAAATAAATAACGGGGAAAATCCGGAAAATTCCCGGAAAATTCAAAGTGGAAATGAAAGAGGAATTGAAAAGGATTCAAACAAAAAAAAGAAAAGTCAAATCACTTTCCAAATACGGCGGGAAATCGCGATTAAAATGTCATAAAAACTGACACTTTAACCCGTTATAACTCGGAAAATTAAAGGAAAATGAAAATTGAAAAGCGAAATTAAGTGAAAAGGATTCAAACGAAAATAAAAATATTCAAATGATTTTGAAAAATAGGACGAAAAAGGACGAAAAATAAATAACGGGGAAAATCCGGAAAATTCCCGGAAAATTCAAAGTGGAAATGAAAGAGGAATTGAAAAGGATTCAAACAAAAAAAAGAAAAGTCCAATCACTTTCCAAATACGGCGGGAAATCGCGATTAAAATGTCATAAAAACTGACACTTTAACCCGTTATAACTCGGAAAATTAAAGGAAAATGAAAATTGAAAAGCGAAATTAAGTGAAAAGGATTCAAACGAAAATAAAAATATTCAAATGATTTTGAAAAATAGGACGAAAAAGGACGAAAAATAAATAACGGGGAAAATCCGGAAAATTCCCGGAAAATTCAAAGTGGAAATGAAAGAGGAATTGAAAAGGATTCAAACAAAAAAAAGAAAAGTCAAATCACTTTCCAAATACGGCGGGAAATCGCGATTAAAATGTCATAAAAACTGACACTTTAACCCGTTATAACTCGGAAAATTAAAGGAAAATGAAAATTGAAAAGCGAAATTAAGATAGAAAAAGTGAAAAGGATTCAAACGAAAATAAAAATATTCAAATGATTTTGAAAAATAGGACGAAAAATAAATAACGGGGAAAATCCGGAAAATTCCCGGAAAATTCAAAGTGGAAATGAAAGAGGAATTGAAAAGGATTCAAACAAAAAAAAGAAAAGTCAAATCACTTTCCAAATACGGCGGGAAATCGCGATTAAAATGTCATAAAAACTGACACTTTAACCCGTTATAACTCGGAAAATTAAAGGAAAATGAAAATTGAAAAGCGAAATTAAGATAGAAAAAGTGAAAAGGATTCAAACGAAAATAAAAATATTCAAATGATTTTGAAAAATAGGACGAAAAAGGACGAAAAATAAATAACGGGGAAAATCCGGAAAATTCCCGCAAAATTCAAAGTGGAAATGAAAGAGGAATTGAAAAGGATTCAAACAAAAAAAAGAAAAGTCAAATCACTTTCCAAATACGGCGGGAAATCGCGATTAAAATGTCATAAAAACTGACACTTTAACCCGTTATAACTCGGAAAATTAAAGGAAAATGAAAATTGAAAAGCGAAATTAAGATAGAAAAAGTGAAAAGGATTCAAACGAAAATAAAAATATTCAAATGATTTTGAAAAATAGGACGAAAAAGGACGAAAAATAAATAACGGGGAAAATCCGGAAAATTCCCGGAAAATTCAAAGTGGAAATGAAAGAGGAATTGAAAAGGATTCAAACAAAAAAAAGAAAAGTCAAATCACTTTCCAAATACGGCGGGAAATCGCGATTAAAATGTCATAAAAACTGACACTTTAACCCGTTATAACTCGGAAAATTAAAGGAAAATGAAAATTGAAAAGCGAAATTAAGATAGAAAAAGTGAAAAGGATTCAAACGAAAATAAAAATATTCAAATGATTTTGAAAAATAGGACGAAAAAGGACGAAAAATAAATAACGGGGAAAATCCGGAAAATTCCCGGAAAATTCAAAGTGGAAATGAAAGAGGAATTGAAAAGGATTCAAACAAAAAAAAGAAAAGTCAAATCACTTTCCAAATACGGCGGGAAATCGCGATTAAAATGTCATAAAAACTGACACTTTAACCCGTTATAACTCGGAAAATTAAAGGAAAATGAAAATTGAAAAGCGAAATTAAGATAGAAAAAGTGAAAAGGATTCAAACGAAAATAAAAATATTCAAATGATTTTGAAAAATAGGACGAAAAAGGACGAAAAATAAATAACGGGGAAAATCCGGAAAATTCCCGGAAAATTCAAAGTGGAAATGAAAGAGGAATTGAAAAGGATTCAAACAAAAAAAAGAAAAGTCAAATCACTTTCCAAATACGGCGGGAAATCGCGATTAAAATGTCATAAAAACTGACACTTTAACCCGTTATAACTCGGAAAATTAAAGGAAAATGAAAATTGAAAAGCGAAATTAAGATAGAAAAAGTGAAAAGGATTCAATCGAAAATAAAAATATTCAAATGATTTTGAAAAATAGGACGAAAAAGGACGAAAAATAAATAACGGGGAAAATCCGGAAAATTCCCGGAAAATTCAAAGTGGAAATGAAAGAGGAATTGAAAAGGATTCAAACAAAAAAAAGAAAAGTCAAATCACTTTCCAAATACGGCGGGAAATCGCGATTAAAATGTCATAAAAACTGACACTTTAACCCGTTATAACTCGGAAAATTAAAGGAAAATGAAAATTGAAAAGCGAAATTAAGTGAAAAGGATTCAAACGAAAATAAAAATATTCAAATGATTTTGAAAAATAGGACGAAAAAGGACGAAAAATAAATAACGGGGAAAATCCGGAAAATTCCCGGAAAATTCAAAGTGGAAATGAAAGAGGAATTGAAAAGGATTCAAACAAAAAAAAGAAAAGTCAAATCACTTTCCAAATACGGCGGGAAATCGCGATTAAAATGTCATAAAAACTGACACTTTAACCCGTTATAACTCGGAAAATTAAAGGAAAATGAAAATTGAAAAGCGAAATTAAGATAGAAAAAGTGAAAAGGATTCAAACGAAAATAAAAATATTCAAATGATTTTGAAAAATAGGACGAAAAATAAATAACGGGGAAAATCCGGAAAATTCCCGGAAAATTCAAAGTGGAAATGAAAGAGGAATTGAAAAGGATTCAAACAAAAAAAAGAAAAGTCAAATCACTTTCCAAATACGGCGGGAAATCGCGATTAAAATGTCATAAAAACTGACACTTTAACCCGTTATAACTCGGAAAATTAAAGGAAAATGAAAATTGAAAAGCGAAATTAAGATAGAAAAAGTGAAAAGGATTCAAACGAAAATAAAAATATTCAAATGATTTTGAAAAATAGGACGAAAAAGGACGAAAAATAAATAACGGGGAAAATCCGGAAAATTCCCGGAAAATTCAAAGTGGAAATGAAAGAGGAATTGAAAAGGATTCAAACAAAAAAAAGAAAAGTCAAATCACTTTCCAAATACGGCGGGAAATCGCGATTAAAATGTCATAAAAACTGACACTTTAACCCGTTATAACTCGGAAAATTAAAGGAAAATGAAAATTGAAAAGCGAAATTAAGATAGAAAAAGTGAAAAGGATTCAAACGAAAATAAAAATATTCAAATGATTTTGAAAAATAGGACGAAAAAGGACGAAAAATAAATAACGGGGAAAATCCGGAAAATTCCCGGAAAATTCAAAGTGGAAATGAAAGAGGAATTGAAAAGGATTCAAACAAAAAAAAGAAAAGTCAAATCACTTTCCAAATACGGCGGGAAATCGCGATTAAAATGTCATAAAAACTGACACTTTAACCCGTTATAACTCGGAAAATTAAAGGAAAATGAAAATTGAAAAGCGAAATTAAGATAGAAAAAGTGAAAAGGATTCAAACGAAAATAAAAATATTCAAATGATTTTGAAAAATAGGACGAAAAAGGACGAAAAATAAATAACGGGGAAAATCCGGAAAATTCCCGGAAAATTCAAAGTGGAAATGAAAGAGGAATTGAAAAGGATTCAAACAAAAAAAAGAAAAGTCAAATCACTTTCCAAATACGGCGGGAAATCGCGATTAAAATGTCATAAAAACTGACACTTTAACCCGTTATAACTCGGAAAATTAAAGGAAAATGAAAATTGAAAAGCGAAATTAAGATAGAAAAAGTGAAAAGGATTCAAACGAAAATAAAAATATTCAAATGATTTTGAAAAATAGGACGAAAAAGGACGAAAAATAAATAACGGGGAAAATCCGGAAAATTCCCGGAAAATTCAAAGTGGAAATGAAAGAGGAATTGAAAAGGATTCAAACAAAAAAAAGAAAAGTCAAATCACTTTCCAAATACGGCGGGAAATCGCGATTAAAATGTCATAAAAACTGACACTTTAACCCGTTATAACTCGGAAAATTAAAGGAAAATGAAAATTGAAAAGCGAAATTAAGATAGAAAAAGTGAAAAGGATTCAATCGAAAATAAAAATATTCAAATGATTTTGAAAAATAGGACGAAAAAGGACGAAAAATAAATAACGGGGAAAATCCGGAAAATTCCCGGAAAATTCAAAGTGGAAATGAAAGAGGAATTGAAAAGGATTCAAACAAAAAAAAGAAAAGTCAAATCACTTTCCAAATACGGCGGGAAATCGCGATTAAAATGTCATAAAAACTGACACTTTAACCCGTTATAACTCGGAAAATTAAAGGAAAATGAAAATTGAAAAGCGAAATTAAGTGAAAAGGATTCAAACGAAAATAAAAATATTCAAATGATTTTGAAAAATAGGACGAAAAAGGACGAAAAATAAATAACGGGGAAAATCCGGAAAATTCCCGGAAAATTCAAAGTGGAAATGAAAGAGGAATTGAAAAGGATTCAAACAAAAAAAAGAAAAGTCAAATCACTTTCCAAATACGGCGGGAAATCGCGATTAAAATGTCATAAAAACTGACACTTTAACCCGTTATAACTCGGAAAATTAAAGGAAAATGAAAATTGAAAAGCGAAATTAAGATAGAAAAAGTGAAAAGGATTCAAACGAAAATAAAAATATTCAAATGATTTTGAAAAATAGGACGAAAAAGGACGAAAAATAAATAACGGGGAAAATCCGGAAAATTCCCGGAAAATTCAAAGTGGAAATGAAAGAGGAATTGAAAAGGATTCAAACAAAAAAAAGAAAAGTCAAATCACTTTCCAAATACGGCGGGAAATCGCGATTAAAATGTCATAAAAACTGACACTTTAACCCGTTATAACTCGGAAAATTAAAGGAAAATGAAAATTGAAAAGCGAAATTAAGATAGAAAAAGTGAAAAGGATTCAAACGAAAATAAAAATATTCAAATGATTTTGAAAAATAGGACGAAAAAGGACGAAAAATAAATAACGGGGAAAATCCGGAAAATTCCCGGAAAATTCAAAGTGGAAATGAAAGAGGAATTGAAAAGGATTCAAACAAAAAAAAGAAAAGTCAAATCACTTTCCAAATACGGCGGGAAATCGCGATTAAAATGTCATAAAAACTGACACTTTAACCCGTTATAACTCGGAAAATTAAAGGAAAATGAAAATTGAAAAGCGAAATTAAGATAGAAAAAGTGAAAAGGATTCAAACGAAAATAAAAATATTTAAATGATTTTGAAAAATAGGACGAAAAAGGACGAAAAATAAATAACGGGGAAAATCCGGAAAATTCAAAGTGGAAATGAAAGAGGAAATGAAAGAGGAATTGAAAAGGATTCAAACAAAAAAAAGAAAAGTCCAATCACTTTCCAAATACGGCGGGAAATCGCGATTAAAATGTCATAAAAACTGACACTTTAACCCGTTATAACTCGGAAAATTAAAGGAAAATGAAAATTGAAAAGCGAAATTAAGATAGAAAAAGTGAAAAGGATTCAATCGAAAATAAAAATATTCAAATGATTTTGAAAAATAGGACGAAAAAGGACGAAAAATAAATAACGGGGAAAATCCGGAAAATTCCCGGGAAATTCAAAGTGGAAATGAAAGAGGAATTGAAAAGGATTCAAACAAAAAAAAGAAAAGTCAAATCACTTTCCAAATACGGCGGGAAATCGCGATTAAAATGTCATAAAAACTGACACTTTAACCCGTTATAACTCGGAAAATTAAAGGAAAATGAAAATTGAAAAGCGAAATTAAGATAGAAAAAGTGAAAAGGATTCAAACGAAAATAAAAATATTCAAATGATTTTGAAAAATAGGACGAAAAAGGACGAAAAATAAATAACGGGGAAAATCCGGAAAATTCCCGGAAAATTCAAAGTGGAAATGAAAGAGTAATTGAAAAGGATTCAAACAAAAAAAAGAAAAGTCAAATCACTTTCCAAATACGGCGGGAAATCGCGATTAAAATGTCATAAAAACTGACACTTTAACTCGTTATAACTCGGAAAATTAAAGGAAAATGAAAATTGAAAAGCGAAATTAAGATAGAAAAAGTGAAAAGGATTCAAACGAAAATAAAAATATTCAAATGATTTTGAAAAATAGGACGAAAAAGGACGAAAAATAAATAACGGGGAAAATACGGAAAATTCCCGGAAAATTCAAAGTGGAAATGAAAGAGGAATTGAAAAGGATTCAAACAAAAAAAAGAAAAGTCAAATCACTTTCCAAATACGGCGGGAAATCGCGATTAAAATGTCATAAAAACTGACACTTTAACCCGTTATAACTCGGAAAATTAAAGGAAAATGAAAATTGAAAAGCGAAATTAAGATAGAAAAAGTGAAAAGGATTCAAACGAAAATAAAAATATTCAAATGATTTTGAAAAATAGGACGAAAAAGGACGAAAAATAAATAACGGGGAAAATCCGGAAAATTCCCGGAAAATTCAAAGTGGAAATGAAAGAGGAATTGAAAAGGATTCAAACAAAAAAAAGAAAAGTCAAATCACTTTCCAAATACGGCGCGAAATCGCGATTAAAATGTCATAAAAACTGACACTTTAACCCGTTATAACTCGGAAAATTAAAGGAAAATGAAAATTGAAAAGCGAAATTAAGATAGAAAAAGTGAAAAGGATTCAAACGAAAATAAAAATATTCAAATGATTTTGAAAAATAGGACGAAAAAGGACGAAAAATAAATAACGGGAAAAATCCGGAAAATTCCCGGAAAATTCAAAGTGGAAATGAAAGAGGAATTGAAAAGGATTCAAACAAAAAAAAGAAAAGTCAAATCACTTTCCAAATACGGCGGGAAATCGCGATTAAAATGTCATAAAAACTGACACTTTAACCCGTTATAACTCGGAAAATTAAAGGAAAATGAAAATTGAAAAGCGAAATTAAGATAGAAAAAGTGAAAAGGATTCAAACGAAAATAAAAATATTCAAATGATTTTGAAAAATAGGACGAAAAAGGACGAAAAATAAATAACGGGGAAAATACGGAAAATTCCCGGAAAATTCAAAGTGGAAATGAAAGAGGAATTGAAAAGGATTCAAACAAAAAAAAGAAAAGTCAAATCACTTTCCAAATACGGCGGGAAATCGCGATTAAAATGTCATAAAAACTGACACTTTAACCCGTTATAACTCGGAAAATTAAAGGAAAATGAAAATTGAAAAGCGAAATTAAGATAGAAAAAGTGAAAAGGATTCAAACGAAAATAAAAATATTCAAATGATTTTGAAAAATAGGACGAAAAAGGACGAAAAATAAATAACGGGGAAAATACGGAAAATTCCCGGAAAATTCAAAGTGGAAATGAAAGAGGAATTGAAAAGGATTCAAACAAAAAAAAGAAAAGTCAAATCACTTTCCAAATACGGCGGGAAATCGCGATTAAAATGTCATAAAAACTGACACTTTAACCCGTTATAACTCGGAAAATTAAAGGAAAATGAAAATTGAAAAGCGAAATTAAGATAGAAAAAGTGAAAAGGATTCAAACGAAAATAAAAATATTCAAATGATTTTGAAAAATAGGACGAAAAAGGACGAAAAATAAATAACGGGGAAAATCCGGAAAATTCCAGGAAAATTCAAAGTGGAAATGAAAGAGGAATTGAAAAGGATTCAAACAAAAAAAAGAAAAGTCAAATCACTTTCCAAATACGGCGGGAAATCGCGATTAAAATGTCATAAAAACTGACACTTTAACCCGTTATAACTCGGAAAATTAAAGGAAAATGAAAATTGAAAAGCGAAATTAAGATAGAAAAAGTGAAAAGGATTCAAACGAAAATAAAAATATTCAAATGATTTTGAAAAATAGGACGAAAAAGGACGAAAAATAAATAACGGGGAAAATCCGGAAAATTCCCGGAAAATTCAAAGTGGAAATGAAAGAGGAATTGAAAAGGATTCAAAAAAAAAAAAAGGAAAGTCAAATCACTTTCCAAATACGGCGGGAAATCGCGATTAAAATGTCATAAAAACTGACACTTTAACCCGTTATAACTCGGAAAATTAAAGGAAAATGAAAATTGAAAAGCGAAATTAAGATAGAAAAAGTGAAAAGGATTCAATCGAAAATAAAAATATTCAAATGATTTTGAAAAATAGGACGAAAAAGGACGAAAAATAAATAACGGGGAAAATCCGGAAAATTCCCGGGAAATTCAAAGTGGAAATGAAAGAGGAATTGAAAAGGATTCAAACAAAAAAAAGAAAAGTCAAATCACTTTCCAAATACGGCGGGAAATCGCGATTAAAATGTCATAAAAACTGACACTTTAACCCGTTATAACTCGGAAAATTAAAGGAAAATGAAAATTGAAAAGCGAAATTAAGATAGAAAAAGTGAAAAGGATTCAAACGAAAATAAAAATATTCAAATGATTTTGAAAAATAGGACGAAAAAGGACGAAAAATAAATAACGGGGAAAATCCGGAAAATTCCCGGAAAATTCAAAGTGGAAATGAAAGAGGAATTGAAAAGGATTCAAACAAAAAAAAGAAAAGTCAAATCACTTTCCAAATACGGCGGGAAATCGCGATTAAAATGTCATAAAAACTGACACTTTAACCCGTTATAACTCGGAAAATTAAAGGAAAATGAAAATTGAAAAGCGAAATTAAGATAGAAAAAGTGAAAAGGATTCAAACGAAAATAAAAATATTCAAATGATTTTGAAAAATAGGACGAAAAAGGACGAAAAATAAATAACGGGGAAAATCCGGAAAATTCAAAGTGGAAATGAAAGAGGAAATGAAAGAGGAATTGAAAAGGATTCAAAAAAAAAAAAAGGAAAGTCAAATCACTTTCCAAATACGGCGGGAAATCGCGATTAAAATGTCATAAAAACTGACACTTTAACCCGTTATAACTCGGAAAATTAAAGGAAAATGAAAATTGAAAAGCGAAATTAAGATAGAAAAAGTGAAAAGGATTCAAACGAAAATAAAAATATTCAAATGATTTTGAAAAATAGGACGAAAAAGGACGAAAAATAAATAACGGGGAAAATCCGGAAAATTCCCGGAAAATTCAAAGTGGAAATGAAAGAGGAATTGAAAAGGATTCAAACAAAAAAAAGAAAAGTCAAATCACTTTCCAAATACGGCGGGAAATCGCGATTAAAATGTCATAAAAACTGACACTTTAACCCGTTATAACTCGGAAAATTAAAGGAAAATGAAAATTGAAAAGCGAAATTAAGATAGAAAAAGTGAAAAGGATTCAAACGAAAATAAAAATATTTAAATGATTTTGAAAAATAGGACGAAAAAGGACGAAAAATAAATAACGGGGAAAATACGGAAAATTCCCGGAAAATTCAAAGTGGAAATGAAAGAGGAATTGAAAAGGATTCAAACAAAAAAAAGAAAAGTCAAATCACTTTCCAAATACGGCGGGAAATCGCGATTAAAATGTCATAAAAACTGACACTTTAACCCGTTATAACTCGGAAAATTAAAGGAAAATGAAAATTGAAAAGCGAAATTAAGATAGAAAAAGTGAAAAGGATTCAAACGAAAATAAAAATATTCAAATGATTTTGAAAAATAGGACGAAAAAGGACGAAAAATAAATAACGGGGAAAATCCGGAAAATTCCCGGAAAATTCAAAGTGGAAATGAAAGAGGAATTGAAAAGGATTCAAACAAAAAAAAGAAAAGTCAAATCACTTTCCAAATACGGCGCGAAATCGCGATTAAAATGTCATAAAAACTGACACTTTAACCCGTTATAACTCGGAAAATTAAAGGAAAATGAAAATTGAAAAGCGAAATTAAGATAGAAAAAGTGAAAAGGATTCAAACGAAAATAAAAATATTCAAATGATTTTGAAAAATAGGACGAAAAAGGACGAAAAATAAATAACGGGAAAAATCCGGAAAATTCCCGGAAAATTCAAAGTGGAAATGAAAGAGGAATTGAAAAGGATTCAAACAAAAAAAAGAAAAGTCAAATCACTTTCCAAATACGGCGGGAAATCGCGATTAAAATGTCATAAAAACTGACACTTTAACCCGTTATAACTCGGAAAATTAAAGGAAAATGAAAATTGAAAAGCGAAATTAAGATAGAAAAAGTGAAAAGGATTCAAACGAAAATAAAAATATTCAAATGATTTTGAAAAATAGGACGAAAAAGGACGAAAAATAAATAACGGGGAAAATACGGAAAATTCCCGGAAAATTCAAAGTGGAAATGAAAGAGGAATTGAAAAGGATTCAAACAAAAAAAAGAAAAGTCAAATCACTTTCCAAATACGGCGGGAAATCGCGATTAAAATGTCATAAAAACTGACACTTTAACCCGTTATAACTCGGAAAATTAAAGGAAAATGAAAATTGAAAAGCGAAATTAAGATAGAAAAAGTGAAAAGGATTCAATCGAAAATAAAAATATTCAAATGATTTTGAAAAATAGGACGAAAAAGGACGAAAAATAAATAACGGGGAAAATCCGGAAAATTCCCGGAAAATTCAAAGTGGAAATGAAAGAGGAATTGAAAAGGATTCAAACAAAAAAAAGAAAAGTCAAATCACTTTCCAAATACGGCGGGAAATCGCGATTAAAATGTCATAAAAACTGACACTTTAACCCGTTATAACTCGGAAAATTAAAGGAAAATGAAAATTGAAAAGCGAAATTAAGATAGAAAAAGTGAAAAGGATTCAAACGAAAATAAAAATATTCAAATGATTTTGAAAAATAGGACGAAAAAGGACGAAAAATAAATAACGGGGAAAATCCGGAAAATTCCCGGAAAATTCAAAGTGGAAATGAAAGAGTAATTGAAAAGGATTCAAACAAAAAAAAGAAAAGTCAAATCACTTTCCAAATACGGCGGGAAATCGCGATTAAAATGTCATAAAAACTGACACTTTAACCCGTTATAACTCGGAAAATTAAAGGAAAATGAAAATTGAAAAGCGAAATTAAGATAGAAAAAGTGAAAAGGATTCAAACGAAAATAAAAATATTCAAATGATTTTGAAAAATAGGACGAAAAAGGACGAAAAATAAATAACGCGGAAAATCCGGAAAATTCCCGGAAAATTCAAAGTGGAAATGAAAGAGGAATTGAAAAGGATTCAAACAAAAAAAAGAAAAGTCAAATCACTTTCCAAATACGGCGCGAAATCGCGATTAAAATGTCATAAAAACTGACACTTTAACCCGTTATAACTCGGAAAATTAAAGGAAAATGAAAATTGAAAAGCGAAATTAAGATAGAAAAAGTGAAAAGGATTCAAACGAAAATAAAAATATTCAAATGATTTTGAAAAATAGGACGAAAAAGGACGAAAAATAAATAACGGGAAAAACCCGGAAAATTCCCGGAAAATTCAAAGTGGAAATGAAAGAGGAATTGAAAAGGATTCAAACAAAAAAAAGAAAAGTCAAATCACTTTCCAAATACGGCGGGAAATCGCGATTAAAATGTCATAAAAACTGACACTTTAACCCGTTATAACTCGGAAAATTAAAGGAAAATGAAAATTGAAAAGCGAAATTAAGATAGAAAAAGTGAAAAGGATTCAAACGAAAATAAAAATATTCAAATGATTTTGAAAAATAGGACGAAAAAGGACGAAAAATAAATAACGGGGAAAATACGGAAAATTCCCGGAAAATTCAAAGTGGAAATGAAAGAGGAATTGAAAAGGATTCAAACAAAAAAAAGAAAAGTCAAATCACTTTCCAAATACGGCGGGAAATCGCGATTAAAATGTCATAAAAACTGACACTTTAACCCGTTATAACTCGGAAAATTAAAGGAAAATGAAAATTGAAAAGCGAAATTAAGATAGAAAAAGTGAAAAGGATTCAAACGAAAATAAAAATATTTAAATGATTTTGAAAAATAGGACGAAAAAGGACGAAAAATAAATAACGGGGAAAATCCGGAAAATTCAAAGTGGAAATGAAAGAGGAAATGAAAGAGGAATTGAAAAGGATTCAAACAAAAAAAAGAAAAGTCCAATCACTTTCCAAATACGGCGGGAAATCGCGATTAAAATGTCATAAAAACTGACACTTTAACCCGTTATAACTCGGAAAATTAAAGGAAAATGAAAATTGAAAAGCGAAATTAAGATAGAAAAAGTGAAAAGGATTCAATCGAAAATAAAAATATTCAAATGATTTTGAAAAATAGGACGAAAAAGGACGAAAAATAAATAACGGGGAAAATCCGGAAAATTCCCGGAAAATTCAAAGTGGAAATGAAAGAGGAATTGAAAAGGATTCAAACAAAAAAAAGAAAAGTCAAATCACTTTCCAAATACGGCGGGAAATCGCGATTAAAATGTCATAAAAACTGACACTTTAACCCGTTATAACTCGGAAAATTAAAGGAAAATGAAAATTGAAAAGCGAAATTAAGATAGAAAAAGTGAAAAGGATTCAAACGAAAATAAAAATATTCAAATGATTTTGAAAAATAGGACGAAAAAGGACGAAAAATAAATAACGGGGAAAATCCGGAAAATTCCCGGAAAATTCAAAGTGGAAATGAAAGAGTAATTGAAAAGGATTCAAACAAAAAAAAGAAAAGTCAAATCACTTTCCAAATACGGCGGGAAATCGCGATTAAAATGTCATAAAAACTGACACTTTAACCCGTTATAACTCGGAAAATTAAAGGAAAATGAAAATTGAAAAGCGAAATTAAGATAGAAAAAGTGAAAAGGATTCAAACGAAAATAAAAATATTCAAATGATTTTGAAAAATAGGACGAAAAAGGACGAAAAATAAATAACGGGGAAAATCCGGAAAATTCCCGGAAAATTCAAAGTGGAAATGAAAGAGGAATTGAAAAGGATTCAAACAAAAAAAAGAAAAGTCAAATCACTTTCCAAATACGGCGCGAAATCGCGATTAAAATGTCATAAAAACTGACACTTTAACCCGTTATAACTCGGAAAATTAAAGGAAAATGAAAATTGAAAAGCGAAATTAAGATAGAAAAAGTGAAAAGGATTCAAACGAAAATAAAAATATTCAAATGATTTTGAAAAATAGGACGAAAAAGGACGAAAAATAAATAACGGGAAAAATCCGGAAAATTCCCGGAAAATTCAAAGTGGAAATGAAAGAGGAATTGAAAAGGATTCAAACAAAAAAAAGAAAAGTCAAATCACTTTCCAAATACGGCGGGAAATCGCGATTAAAATGTCATAAAAACTGACACTTTAACCCGTTATAACTCGGAAAATTAAAGGAAAATGAAAATTGAAAAGCGAAATTAAGATAGAAAAAGTGAAAAGGATTCAAACGAAAATAAAAATATTGAAATGATTTTGAAAAATAGGACGAAAAAGGACGAAAAATAAATAACGGGGAAAATACGGAAAATTCCCGCAAAATTCAAAGTGGAAATGAAAGAGGAATTGAAAAGGATTCAAACAAAAAAAAGAAAAGTCAAATCACTTTCCAAATACGGCGGGAAATCGCGATTAAAATGTCATAAAAACTGACACTTTAACCCGTTATAACTCGGAAAATTAAAGGAAAATGAAAATTGAAAAGCGAAATTAAGATAGAAAAAGTGAAAAGGATTCAAACGAAAATAAAAATATTCAAATGATTTTGAAAAATAGGACGAAAAAGGACGAAAAATAAATAACGGGGAAAATACGGAAAATTCCCGGAAAATTCAAAGTGGAAATGAAAGAGGAATTGAAAAGGATTCAAACAAAAAAAAGAAAAGTCAAATCACTTTCCAAATACGGCGGGAAATCGCGATTAAAATGTCATAAAAACTGACACTTTAACCCGTTATAACTCGGAAAATTAAAGGAAAATGAAAATTGAAAAGCGAAATTAAGATAGAAAAAGTGAAAAGGATTCAAACGAAAATAAAAATATTCAAATGATTTTGAAAAATAGGACGAAAAAGGACGAAAAATAAATAACGGGGAAAATCCGGAAAATTCCCGGAAAATTCAAAGTGGAAATGAAAGAGGAATTGAAAAGGATTCAAAAAAAAAAAAAGGAAAGTCAAATCACTTTCCAAATACGGCGGGAAATCGCGATTAAAATGTCATAAAAACTGACACTTTAACCCGTTATAACTCGGAAAATTAAAGGAAAATGAAAATTGAAAAGCGAAATTAAGATAGAAAAAGTGAAAAGGATTCAAACGAAAATAAAAATATTCAAATGATTTTGAAAAATAGGACGAAAAAGGACGAAAAATAAATAACGGGGAAAATCCGGAAAATTCCCGGAAAATTCAAAGTGGAAATGAAAGAGGAATTGAAAAGGATTCAAACAAAAAAAAGAAAAGTCAAATCACTTTCCAAATACGGCGGGAAATCGCGATTAAAATGTCATAAAAACTGACACTTTAACCCGTTATAACTCGGAAAATTAAAGGAAAATGAAAATTGAAAAGCGAAATTAAGATAGAAAAAATGAAAAGGATTCAAACGAAAATAAAAATATTTAAATGATTTTGAAAAATAGGACGAAAAAGGACGAAAAATAAATAACGGGGAAAATCCGGAAAATTCCCGGAAAATTCAAAGTGGAAATGAAAGAGGAATTGAAAAGGATTCAAACAAAAAAAAGAAAAGTCAAATCACTTTCCAAATACGGCGGGAAATCGCGATTAAAATGTCATAAAAACTGACACTTTAACCCGTTATAACTCGGAAAATTAAAGGAAAATGAAAATTGAAAAGCGAAATTAAGATAGAAAAAGTGAAAAGGATTCAAACGAAAATAAAAATATTCAAATGATTTTGAAAAATAGGACGAAAAAGGACGAAAAATAAATAACGGGGAAAATCCGGAAAATTCCCGGAAAATTCAAAGTGGAAATGAAAGAGGAATTGAAAAGGATTCAAACAAAAAAAAGAAAAGTCAAATCACTTTCCAAATACGGCGGGAAATCGCGATTAAAATGTCATAAAAACTGACACTTTAACCCGTTATAACTCGGAAAATTAAAGGAAAATGAAAATTGAAAAGCGAAATTAAGATAGAAAAAGTGAAAAGGATTCAAACGAAAATAAAAATATTGAAATGATTTTGAAAAATAGGACGAAAAAGGACGAAAAATAAATAACGGGGAAAATACGGAAAATTCCCGCAAAATTCAAAGTGGAAATGAAAGAGGAATTGAAAAGGATTCAAACAAAAAAAAGAAAAGTCAAATCACTTTCCAAATACGGCGGGAAATCGCGATTAAAATGTCATAAAAACTGACACTTTAACCCGTTATAACTCGGAAAATTAAAGGAAAATGAAAATTGAAAAGCGAAATTAAGATAGAAAAAGTGAAAAGGATTCAAACGAAAATAAAAATATTCAAATGATTTTGAAAAATAGGACGAAAAAGGACGAAAAATAAATAACGGGGAAAATACGGAAAATTCCCGGAAAATTCAAAGTGGAAATGAAAGAGGAATTGAAAAGGATTCAAACAAAAAAAAGAAAAGTCAAATCACTTTCCAAATACGGCGGGAAATCGCGATTAAAATGTCATAAAAACTGACACTTTAACCCGTTATAACTCGGAAAATTAAAGGAAAATGAAAATTGAAAAGCGAAATTAAGATAGAAAAAGTGAAAAGGATTCAAACGAAAATAAAAATATTCAAATGATTTTGAAAAATAGGACGAAAAAGGACGAAAAATAAATAACGGGGAAAATCCGGAAAATTCCCGGAAAATTCAAAGTGGAAATGAAAGAGGAATTGAAAAGGATTCAAAAAAAAAAAAAGGAAAGTCAAATCACTTTCCAAATACGGCGGGAAATCGCGATTAAAATGTCATAAAAACTGACACTTTAACCCGTTATAACTCGGAAAATTAAAGGAAAATGAAAATTGAAAAGCGAAATTAAGATAGAAAAAGTGAAAAGGATTCAAACGAAAATAAAAATATTCAAATGATTTTGAAAAATAGGACGAAAAAGGACGAAAAATAAATAACGGGGAAAATCCGGAAAATTCCCGGAAAATTCAAAGTGGAAATGAAAGAGGAATTGAAAAGGATTCAAACAAAAAAAAGAAAAGTCAAATCACTTTCCAAATACGGCGGGAAATCGCGATTAAAATGTCATAAAAACTGACACTTTAACCCGTTATAACTCGGAAAATTAAAGGAAAATGAAAATTGAAAAGCGAAATTAAGATAGAAAAAATGAAAAGGATTCAAACGAAAATAAAAATATTTAAATGATTTTGAAAAATAGGACGAAAAAGGACGAAAAATAAATAACGGGGAAAATCCGGAAAATTCCCGGAAAATTCAAAGTGGAAATGAAAGAGGAATTGAAAAGGATTCAAACAAAAAAAAGAAAAGTCAAATCACTTTCCAAATACGGAGGGAAATCGCGATTAAAATGTCATAAAAACTGACACTTTAACCCGTTATAACTCGGAAAATTAAAGGAAAATGAAAATTGAAAAGCGAAATTAAGATAGAAAAAGTGAAAAGGATTCAAACGAAAATAAAAATATTCAAATGATTTTGAAAAATAGGACGAAAAAGGACGAAAAATAAATAACGGGGAAAATCCGGAAAATTCCCGGAAAATTCAAAGTGGAAATGAAAGAGGAATTGAAAAGGATTCAAACAAAAAAAAGAAAAGTCAAATCACTTTCCAAATACGGCGGGAAATCGCGATTAAAATGTCATAAAAACTGACACTTTAACCCGTTATAACTCGGAAAATTAAAGGAAAATGAAAATTGAAAAGCGAAATTAAGATAGAAAAAGTGAAAAGGATTCAAACGAAAATAAAAATATTTAAATGATTTTGAAAAATAGGACGAAAAAGGACGAAAAATAAATAACGGGGAAAATCCGGAAAATTCCCGGAAAATTCAAAGTGGAAATGAAAGAGGAATTGAAAAGGATTCAAACAAAAAAAAGAAAAGTCAAATCACTTTCCAAATACGGCGGGAAATCGCGATTAAAATGTCATAAAAACTGACACTTTAACCCGTTATAACTCGGAAAATTAAAGGAAAATGAAAATTGAAAAGCGAAATTAAGATAGAAAAAGTGAAAAGGATTCAAACGAAAATAAAAATATTCAAATGATTTTGAAAAATAGGACGAAAAAGGACGAAAAATAAATAACGGGGAAAATCCGGAAAATTCCCGGAAAATTCAAAGTGGAAATGAAAGAGGAATTGAAAAGGATTCAAACAAAAAAAAGAAAAGTCAAATCACTTTCCAAATACGGCGGGAAATCGCGATTAAAATGTCATAAAAACTGACACTTTAACCCGTTATAACTCGGAAAATTAAAGGAAAATGAAAATTGAAAAGCGAAATTAAGATAGAAAAAGTGAAAAGGATTCAAACGAAAATAAAAATATTCAAATGATTTTGAAAAATAGGACGAAAAAGGACGAAAAATAAATAACGGGGAAAATACGGAAAATTCCCGGAAAATTCAAAGTGGAAATGAAAGAGGAATTGAAAAGGATTCAAACAAAAAAAAGAAAAGTCAAATCACTTTCCAAATACGGCGGGAAATCGCGATTAAAATGTCATAAAAACTGACACTTTAACCCGTTATAACTCGGAAAATTAAAGGAAAATGAAAATTGAAAAGCGAAATTAAGATAGAAAAAATGAAAAGGATTCAAACGAAAATAAAAATATTTAAATGATTTTGAAAAATAGGACGAAAAAGGACGAAAAATAAATAACGGGGAAAATCCGGAAAATTCCCGGAAAATTCAAAGTGGAAATGAAAGAGGAATTGAAAAGGATTCAAACAAAAAAAAGAAAAGTCAAATCACTTTCCAAATACGGCGGGAAATCGCGATTAAAATGTCATAAAAACTGACACTTTAACCCGTTATAACTCGGAAAATTAAAGGAAAATGAAAATTGAAAAGCGAAATTAAGATAGAAAAAGTGAAAAGGATTCAAACGAAAATAAAAATATTCAAATGATTTTGAAAAATAGGACGAAAAAGGACGAAAAATAAATAACGGGGAAAATCCGGAAAATTCCCGGAAAATTCAAAGTGGAAATGAAAGAGGAATTGAAAAGGATTCAAACAAAAAAAAGAAAAGTCAAATCACTTTCCAAATACGGCGGGAAATCGCGATTAAAATGTCATAAAAACTGACACTTTAACCCGTTATAACTCGGAAAATTAAAGGAAAATGAAAATTGAAAAGCGAAATTAAGATAGAAAAAGTGAAAAGGATTCAAACGAAAATAAAAATATTTAAATGATTTTGAAAAATAGGACGAAAAAGGACGAAAAATAAATAACGGGGAAAATCCGGAAAATTCCCGGAAAATTCAAAGTGGAAATGAAAGAGGAATTGAAAAGGATTCAAACAAAAAAAAGAAAAGTCAAATCACTTTCCAAATACGGCGGGAAATCGCGATTAAAATGTCATAAAAACTGACACTTTAACCCGTTATAACACGGAAAATTAAAGAAAAATGAAAATTGAAAAGCGAAATTAAGATAGAAAAAGTGAAAAGGATTCAAACGAAAATAAAAATATTCAAATGATTTTGAAAAATAGGACGAAAAAGGACGAAAAATAAATAACGGGAAAAATCCGGAAAATTCCCGGAAAATTCAAAGTGGAAATGAAAGAGGAATTGAAAAGGATTCAAACAAAAAAAAGAAAAGTCAAATCACTTTCCAAATACGGCGGGAAATCGCGATTAAAATGTCATAAAAACTGACACTTTAACCCGTTATAACTCGGAAAATTAAAGGAAAATGAAAATTGAAAAGCGAAATTAAGATAGAAAAAGTGAAAAGGATTCAAACGAAAATAAAAATATTCAAATGATTTTGAAAAATAGGACGAAAAAGGACGAAAAATAAATAACGGGGAAAATCCGGAAAATTCAAAGTGGAAATGAAAGAGGAATTGAAAAGGATTCAAACAAAAAAAAGAAAAGTCAAATCACTTTCCAAATACGGCGGGAAATCGCGATTAAAATGTCATAAAAACTGACACTTTAACCCGTTATAACTCGGAAAATTAAAGAAAAATGAAAATTAAAAAGCGAAATTAAGATAGAAAAAGTGAAAAGGATTCAAACGAAAATAAAAATATTCAAATGATTTTGAAAAATAGGACGAAAAAGGACGAAAAATAAATAACGGGAAAAATCCGGAAAATTCCCGGAAAATTCAAAGTGGAAATGAAAGAGGAATTGAAAAGGATTCAAACAAAAAAAAGAAAAGTCAAATCACTTTCCAAATACGGCGGGAAATCGCGATTAAAATGTCATAAAAACTGACACTTTAACCCGTTATAACTCGGAAAATTAAAGGAAAATGAAAATTGAAAAGCGAAATTAAGATAGAAAAAGTGAAAAGGATTCAAACGAAAATAAAAATATTCAAATGATTTTGAAAAATAGGACGAAAAAGGACGAAAAATAAATAACGGGGAAAATACGGAAAATTCCCGGAAAATTCAAAGTGGAAATGAAAGAGGAATTGAAAAGGATTCAAACAAAAAAAAGAAAAGTCAAATCACTTTCCAAATACGGCGGGAAATCGCGATTAAAATGTCATAAAAACTGACACTTTAACCCGTTATAACTCGGAAAATTAAAGGAAAATGAAAATTGAAAAGCGAAATTAAGATAGAAAAAGTGAAAAGGATTCAAACGAAAATAAAAATATTCAAATGATTTTGAAAAATAGGACGAAAAAGGACGAAAAATAAATAACGGGGAAAATCCGGAAAATTCCCGGAAAATTCAAAGTGGAAATGAAAGAGGAATTGAAAAGGATTCAAACAAAAAAAAGAAAAGTCAAATCACTTTCCAAATACGGCGGGAAATCGCGATTAAAATGTCATAAAAACTGACACTTTAACCCGTTATAACTCGGAAAATTAAAGGAAAATGAAAATTGAAAAGCGAAATTAAGATAGAAAAAGTGAAAAGGATTCAAACGAAAATAAAAATATTCAAATGATTTTGAAAAATAGGACGAAAAAGGACGAAAAATAAATAACGGGAAAAATCCGGAAAATTCCCGGAAAATTCAAAGTGGAAATGAAAGAGGAATTGAAAAGGATTCAAACAAAAAAAAGAAAAGTCAAATCACTTTCCAAATACGGCGGGAAATCGCGATTAAAATGTCATAAAAACTGACACTTTAACCCGTTATAACTCGGAAAATTAAAGGAAAATGAAAATTGAAAAGCGAAATTAAGATAGAAAAAGTGAAAAGGATTCAAACGAAAATAAAAATATTCAAATGATTTTGAAAAATAGGACGAAAAAGGACGAAAAATAAATAACGGGGAAAATCCGGAAAATTCAAAGTGGAAATGAAAGAGGAATTGAAAAGGATTCAAACAAAAAAAAGAAAAGTCAAATCACTTTCCAAATACGGCGGGAAATCGCGATTAAAATGTCATAAAAACTGACACTTTAACCCGTTATAACTCGGAAAATTAAAGGAAAATGAAAATTAAAAAGCGAAATTAAGATAGAAAAAGTGAAAAGGATTCAAACGAAAATAAAAATATTCAAATGATTTTGAAAAATAGGACGAAAAAGGACGAAAAATAAATAACGGGAAAAATCCGGAAAATTCCCGGAAAATTCAAAGTGGAAATGAAAGAGGAATTGAAAAGGATTCAAACAAAAAAAAGAAAAGTCAAATCACTTTCCAAATACGGCGGGAAATCGCGATTAAAATGTCATAAAAACTGACACTTTAACCCGTTATAACTCGGAAAATTAAAGGAAAATGAAAATTGAAAAGCGAAATTAAGATAGAAAAAGTGAAAAGGATTCAAACGAAAATAAAAATATTCAAATGATTTTGAAAAATAGGACGAAAAAGGACGAAAAATAAATAACGGGAAAAATACGGAAAATTCCCGGAAAATTCAAAGTGGAAATGAAAGAGGAATTGAAAAGGATTCAAACAAAAAAAAGAAAAGTCAAATCACTTTCCAAATACGGCGGGAAATCGCGATTAAAATGTCATAAAAACTGACACTTTAACCCGTTATAACTCGGAAAATTAAAGGAAAATGAAAATTGAAAAGCGAAATTAAGATAGAAAAAGTGAAAAGGATTCAAACGAAAATAAAAATATTCAAATGATTTTGAAAAATAGGACGAAAAAGGACGAAAAATAAATAACGGGGAAAATCCGGAAAATTCAAAGTGGAAATGAAAGAGGAATTGAAAAGGATTCAAACAAAAAAAAGAAAAGTCAAATCACTTTCCAAATACGGCGGGAAATCGCGATTAAAATGTCATAAAAACTGACACTTTAACCCGTTATAACTCGGAAAATTAAAGGAAAATGAAAATTGAAAAGCGAAATTAAGATAGAAAAAGTGAAAAGGATTCAAACGAAAATAAAAATATTCAAATGATTTTGAAAAATAGGACGAAAAAGGACGAAAAATAAATAACGGGGAAAATCCGGAAAATTCCCGGAAAATTCAAAGTGGAAATGAAAGAGGAATTGAAAAGGATTCAAACAAAAAAAAGAAAAGTCAAATCACTTTCCAAATACGGCGGGAAATCGCGATTAAAATGTCATAAAAACTGACACTTTAACCCGTTATAACTCGGAAAATTAAAGGAAAATGAAAATTGAAAAGCGAAATTAAGATAGAAAAAGTGAAAAGGATTCAATCGAAAATAAAAATATTCAAATGATTTTGAAAAATAGGACGAAAAAGGACGAAAAATAAATAACGGGGAAAATCCGGAAAATTCCCGGAAAATTCAAAGTGGAAATGAAAGAGGAATTGAAAAGGATTCAAACAAAAAAAAGAAAAGTCAAATCACTTTCCAAATACGGCGGGAAATCGCGATTAAAATGTCATAAAAACTGACACTTTAACCCGTTATAACTCGGAAAATTAAAGGAAAATGAAAATTGAAAAGCGAAATTAAGATAGAAAAAGTGAAAAGGATTCAAACGAAAATAAAAATATTCAAATGATTTTGAAAAATAGGACGAAAAAGGACGAAAAATAAATAACGGGGAAAATCCGGAAAATTCCCGGAAAATTCAAAGTGGAAATGAAAGAGGAATTGAAAAGGATTCAAACAAAAAAAAGAAAAGTCAAATCACTTTCCAAATACGGCGGGAAATCGCGATTAAAATGTCATAAAAACTGACACTTTAACCCGTTATAACTCGGAAAATTAAAGGAAAATGAAAATTGAAAAGCGAAATTAAGATAGAAAAAGTGAAAAGGATTCAATCGAAAATAAAAATATTCAAATGATTTTGAAAAATAGGACGAAAAAGGACGAAAAATAAATAACGGGGAAAATCCGGAAAATTCCCGGAAAATTCAAAGTGGAAATGAAAGAGGAATTGAAAAGGATTCAAACAAAAAAAAGAAAAGTCAAATCACTTTCCAAATACGGCGGGAAATCGCGATTAAAATGTCATAAAAACTGACACTTTAACCCGTTATAACTCGGAAAATTAAAGGAAAATGAAAATTGAAAAGCGAAATTAAGATAGAAAAAGTGAAAAGGATTCAAACGAAAATAAAAATATTCAAATGATTTTGAAAAATAGGACGAAAAAGGACGAAAAATAAATAACGGGGAAAATTCCCGGAAAATTCAAAGTGGAAATGAAAGAGGAATTGAAAAGGATTCAAACAAAAAAAAGAAAAGTCAAATCACTTTCCAAATACGGCGGGAAATCGCGATTAAAATGTCATAAAAACTGACACTTTAACCCGTTATAACTCGGAAAATTAAAGGAAAATGAAAATTGAAAAGCGAAATTAAGTGAAAAGGATTCAAACGAAAATAAAAATATTCAAATGATTTTGAAAAATAGGACGAAAAAGGACGAAAAATAAATAACGGGGAAAATCCGGAAAATTCCCGGAAAATTCAAAGTGGAAATGAAAGAGGAATTGAAAAGGATTCAAACAAAAAAAAGAAAAGTCAAATCACTTTCCAAATACGGCGGGAAATCGCGATTAAAATGTCATAAAAACTGACACTTTAACCCGTTATAACTCGGAAAATTAAAGGAAAATGAAAATTGAAAAGCGAAATTAAGATAGAAAAAGTGAAAAGGATTCAAACGAAAATAAAAATATTCAAATGATTTTGAAAAATAGGACGAAAAAGGACGAAAAATAAATAACGGGGAAAATCCGGAAAATTCCCGGAAAATTCAAAGTGGAAATGAAAGAGGAATTGAAAAGGATTCAAACAAAAAAAAGAAAAGTCAAATCACTTTCCAAATACGGCGGGAAATCGCTATTAAAATGTCATAAAAACTGACACTTTAACCCGTTATAACTCGGAAAATTAAAGGAAAATGAAAATTGAAAAGCGAAATTAAGATAGAAAAAGTGAAAAGGATTCAAACGAAAATAAAAATATTCAAATGATTTTGAAAAATAGGACGAAAAAGGACGAAAAATAAATAACGGGGAAAATCCGGAAAATTCCCGGAAAATTCAAAGTGGAAATGAAAGAGGAATTGAAAAGGATTCAAACAAAAAAAAGAAAAGTCCAATCACTTTCCAAATACGGCGGGAAATCGCGATTAAAATGTCATAAAAACTGACACTTTAACCCGTTATAACTCGGAAAATTAAAGGAAAATGAAAATTGAAAAGCGAAATTAAGATAGAAAAAGTGAAAAGGATTCAAACGAAAATAAAAATATTCAAATGATTTTGAAAAATAGGACGAAAAAGGACGAAAAATAAATAACGGGGAAAATCCGGAAAATTCCCGGAAAATTCAAAGTGGAAATGAAAGAGGAATTGAAAAGGATTCAAACAAAAAAAAGAAAAGTCAAATCACTTTCCAAATACGGCGGGAAATCGCGATTAAAATGTCATAAAAACTGACACTTTAACCCGTTATAACTCGGAAAATTAAAGGAAAATGAAAATTGAAAAGCGAAATTAAGATAGAAAAAGTGAAAAGGATTCAAACGAAAATAAAAATATTCAAATGATTTTGAAAAATAGGACGAAAAAGGACGAAAAATAAATAACGGGGAAAATCCGGAAAATTCCCGGAAAATTCAAAGTGGAAATGAAAGAGGAATTGAAAAGGATTCAAACAAAAAAAAGAAAAGTCCAATCACTTTCCAAATACGGCGGGAAATCGCGATTAAAATGTCATAAAAACTGACACTTTAACCCGTTATAACTCGGAAAATTAAAGGAAAATGAAAATTGAAAAGCGAAATTAAGATAGAAAAAGTGAAAAGGATTCAAACGAAAATAAAAATATTCAAATGATTTTGAAAAATAGGACGAAAAAGGACGAAAAATAAATAACGGGGAAAATCCGGAAAATTCCCGGAAAATTCAAAGTGGAAATGAAAGAGGAATTGAAAAGGATTCAAACAAAAAAAAGAAAAGTCAAATCACTTTCCAAATACGGCGGGAAATCGCGATTAAAATGTCATAAAAACTGACACTTTAACCCGTTATAACTCGGAAAATTAAAGGAAAATGAAAATTGAAAAGCGAAATTAAGATAGAAAAAGTGAAAAGGATTCAAACGAAAATAAAAATATTCAAATGATTTTGAAAAATAGGACGAAAAAGGACGAAAAATAAATAACGGGGAAAATCCGGAAAATTCCCGGAAAATTCAAAGTGGAAATGAAAGAGGAATTGAAAAGGATTCAAACAAAAAAAAGAAAAGTCAAATCACTTTCCAAATACGGCGGGAAATCGCGATTAAAATGTCATAAAAACTGACACTTTAACCCGTTATAACTCGGAAAATTAAAGGAAAATGAAAATTGAAAAGCGAAATTAAGATAGAAAAAGTGAAAAGGATTCAAACGAAAATAAAAATATTCAAATGATTTTGAAAAATAGGACGAAAAAGGACGAAAAATAAATAACGGGGAAAATCCGGAAAATTCCCGGAAAATTCAAAGTGGAAATGAAAGAGGAATTGAAAAGGATTCAAACAAAAAAAAGAAAAGTCAAATCACTTTCCAAATACGGCGGGAAATCGCGATTAAAATGTCATAAAAACTGACACTTTAACCCGTTATAACTCGGAAAATTAAAGGAAAATGAAAATTGAAAAGCGAAATTAAGATAGAAAAAGTGAAAAGGATTCAAACGAAAATAAAAATATTCAAATGATTTTGAAAAATAGGACGAAAAAGGACGAAAAATAAATAACGGGGAAAATCCGGAAAATTCCCGGAAAATTCAAAGTGGAAATGAAAGAGGAATTGAAAAGGATTCAAACAAAAAAAAGAAAAGTCAAATCACTTTCCAAATACGGCGGGAAATCGCGATTAAAATGTCATAAAAACTGACACTTTAACCCGTTATAACTCGGAAAATTAAAGGAAAATGAAAATTGAAAAGCGAAATTAAGATAGAAAAAGTGAAAAGGATTCAAACGAAAATAAAAATATTCAAATGATTTTGAAAAATAGGACGAAAAAGGACGAAAAATAAATAACGGGGAAAATCCGGAAAATTCCCGGAAAATTCAAAGTGGAAATGAAAGAGGAATAAGGATTCAAACAAAAAAAAGAAAAGTCAAATCACTTTCCAAATACGGCGGGAAATCGCGATTAAAATGTCATAAAAACTGACACTTTAACCCGTTATAACTCGGAAAATTAAAGGAAAATGAAAATTGAAAAGCGAAATTAAGATAGAAAAAGTGAAAAGGATTCAAACGAAAATAAAAATATTCAAATGATTTTGAAAAATAGGACGAAAAAGGACGAAAAATAAATAACGGGGAAAATCCGGAAAATTCCCGGAAAATTCAAAGTGGAAATGAAAGAGGAATTGAAAAGGATTCAAACAAAAAAAAGAAAAGTCAAATCACTTTCCAAATACGGCGGGAAATCGCGATTAAAATGTCATAAAAACTGACACTTTAACCCGTTATAACTCGGAAAATTAAAGGAAAATGAAAATTGAAAAGCGAAATTAAGATAGAAAAAGTGAAAAGGATTCAAACGAAAATAAAAATATTCAAATGATTTTGAAAAATAGGACGAAAAAGGACGAAAAATAAATAACGGGGAAAATCCGGAAAATTCCCGGAAAATTCAAAGTGGAAATGAAAGAGGAATTGAAAAGGATTCAAACAAAAAAAAGAAAAGTCAAATCACTTTCCAATAACGGCGGGAAATCGCGATTAAAATGTCATAAAAACTGACACTTTAACCCGTTATAACTCGGAAAATTAAAGGAAAATGAAAATTGAAAAGCGAAATTAAGATAGAAAAAGTGAAAAGGATTCAAACGAAAATAAAAATATTCAAATGATTTTGAAAAATAGGACGAAAAAGGACGAAAAATAAATAACGGGGAAAATCCGGAAAATTCCCGGAAAATTCAAAGTGGAAATGAAAGAGGAATTGAAAAGGATTCAAACAAAAAAAAGAAAAGTCAAATCACTTTCCAAATACGGCGGGAAATCGCGATTAAAATGTCATAAAAACTGACACTTTAACCCGTTATAACTCGGAAAATTAAAGGAAAATGAAAATTGAAAAGCGAAATTAAGTGAAAAGGATTCAAACGAAAATAAAAATATTCAAATGATTTTGAAAAATAGGACGAAAAAGGACGAAAAATAAATAACGGGGAAAATCCGGAAAATTCCCGGAAAATTCAAAGTGGAAATGAAAGAGGAATTGAAAAGGATTCAAACAAAAAAAAGAAAAGTCAAATCACTTTCCAAATACGGCGGGAAATCGCGATTAAAATGTCATAAAAACTGACACTTTAACCCGTTATAACTCGGAAAATTAAAGGAAAATGAAAATTGAAAAGCGAAATTAAGATAGAAAAAGTGAAAAGGATTCAAACGAAAATAAAAATATTTAAATGATTTTGAAAAATAGGACGAAAAAGGACGAAAAATAAATAACGGGGAAAATCCGGAAAATTCCCGGAAAATTCAAAGTGGAAATGAAAGAGGAATTGAAAAGGATTCAAACAAAAAAAAGAAAAGTCCAATCACTTTCCAAATACGGCGGGAAATCGCGATTAAAATGTCATAAAAACTGACACTTTAACCCGTTATAACTCGGAAAATTAAAGGAAAATGAAAATTGAAAAGCGAAATTAAGATAGAAAAAGTGAAAAGGATTCAAACGAAAATAAAAATATTCAAATGATTTTGAAAAATAGGACGAAAAAGGACGAAAAATAAATAACGGGGAAAATCCGGAAAATTCCCGGAAAATTCAAAGTGGAAATGAAAGAGGAATTGAAAAGGATTCAAACAAAAAAAAGAAAAGTCAAATCACTTTCCAAATACGGCGGGAAATCGCGATTAAAATGTCATAAAAACTGACACTTTAACCCGTTATAACTCGGAAAATTAAAGGAAAATGAAAATTGAAAAGCGAAATTAAGATAGAAAAAGTGAAAAGGATTCAAACGAAAATAAAAATATTCAAATGATTTTGAAAAATAGGACGAAAAAGGACGAAAAATAAATAACGGGGAAAATTCCCGGAAAATTCAAAGTGGAAATGAAAGAGGAATTGAAAAGGATTCAAACAAAAAAAAGAAAAGTCAAATCACTTTCCAAATACGGCGGGAAATCGCGATTAAAATGTCATAAAAACTGACACTTTAACCCGTTATAACTCGGAAAATTAAAGGAAAATGAAAATTGAAAAGCGAAATTAAGATAGAAAAAGTGAAAAGGATTCAAACGAAAATAAAAATATTCAAATGATTTTGAAAAATAGGACGAAAAAGGACGAAAAATAAATAACGGGGAAAATACGGAAAATTCCCGGAAAATTCAAAGTGGAAATGAAAGAGGAATTGAAAAGGATTCAAACAAAAAAAAGAAAAGTCAAATCACTTTCCAAATACGGCGGGAAATCGCGATTAAAATGTCATAAAAACTGACACTTTAACCCGTTATAACTCGGAAAATTAAAGGAAAATGAAAATTGAAAAGCGAAATTAAGATAGAAAAAGTGAAAAGGATTCAAACGAAAATAAAAATATTCAAATGATTTTGAAAAATAGGACGAAAAAGGACGAAAAATAAATAACGGGGAAAATCCGGAAAATTCCCGGAAAATTCAAAGTGGAAATGAAAGAGGAATTGAAAAGGATTCAAACAAAAAAAAGAAAAGTCAAATCACTTTCCAAATACGGCGGGAAATCGCGATTAAAATGTCATAAAAACTGACACTTTAACCCGTTATAACTCGGAAAATTAAAGGAAAATGAAAATTGAAAAGCGAAATTAAGATAGAAAAAGTGAAAAGGATTCAAACGAAAATAAAAATATTTAAATGATTTTGAAAAATAGGACGAAAAAGGACGAAAAATAAATAACGGGGAAAATCCGGAAAATTCCCGGAAAATTCAAAGTGGAAATGAAAGAGGAATTGAAAAGGATTCAAACAAAAAAAAGAAAAGTCCAATCACTTTCCAAATACGGCGGGAAATCGCGATTAAAATGTCATAAAAACTGACACTTTAACCCGTTATAACTCGGAAAATTAAAGGAAAATGAAAATTGAAAAGCGAAATTAAGTGAAAAGGATTCAAACGAAAATAAAAATATTCAAATGATTTTGAAAAATAGGACGAAAAAGGACGAAAAATAAATAACGGGGAAAATCCGGAAAATTCCCGGAAAATTCAAAGTGGAAATGAAAGAGGAATTGAAAAGGATTCAAACAAAAAAAAGAAAAGTCAAATCACTTTCCAAATACGGCGGGAAATCGCGATTAAAATGTCATAAAAACTGACACTTTAACCCGTTATAACTCGGAAAATTAAAGGAAAATGAAAATTGAAAAGCGAAATTAAGATAGAAAAAGTGAAAAGGATTCAAACGAAAATAAAAATATTTAAATGATTTTGAAAAATAGGACGAAAAAGGACGAAAAATAAATAACGGGGAAAATCCGGAAAATTCCCGGAAAATTCAAAGTGGAAATGAAAGAGGAATTGAAAAGGATTCAAACAAAAAAAAGAAAAGTCCAATCACTTTCCAAATACGGCGGGAAATCGCGATTAAAATGTCATAAAAACTGACACTTTAACCCGTTATAACTCGGAAAATTAAAGGAAAATGAAAATTGAAAAGCGAAATTAAGATAGAAAAAGTGAAAAGGATTCAAACGAAAATAAAAATATTCAAATGATTTTGAAAAATAGGACGAAAAAGGACGAAAAATAAATAACGGGGAAAATCCGGAAAATTCCCGGAAAATTCAAAGTGGAAATGAAAGAGGAATTGAAAAGGATTCAAACAAAAAAAAGAAAAGTCAAATCACTTTCCAAATACGGCGGGAAATCGCGATTAAAATGTCATAAAAACTGACACTTTAACCCGTTATAACTCGGAAAATTAAAGGAAAATGAAAATTGAAAAGCGAAATTAAGATAGAAAAAGTGAAAAGGATTCAAACGAAAATAAAAATATTCAAATGATTTTGAAAAATAGGACGAAAAAGGACGAAAAATAAATAACGGGGAAAATCCGGAAAATTCCCGGAAAATTCAAAGTGGAAATGAAAGAGGAATTGAAAAGGATTCAAACAAAAAAAAGAAAAGTCCAATCACTTTCCAAATACGGCGGGAAATCGCGATTAAAATGTCTTAAAAACTGACACTTTAACCCGTTATAACTCGGAAAATTAAAGGAAAATGAAAATTGAAAAGCGAAATTAAGATAGAAAAAGTGAAAAGGATTCAAACGAAAATAAAAATATTCAAATGATTTTGAAAAATAGGACGAAAAAGGACGAAAAATAAATAACGGGGAAAATCCGGAAAATTCCCGGAAAATTCAAAGTGGAAATGAAAGAGGAATTGAAAAGGATTCAAACAAAAAAAAGAAAAGTCAAATCACTTTCCAAATACGGCGGGAAATCGCGATTAAAATGTCATAAAAACTGACACTTTAACCCGTTATAACTCGGAAAATTAAAGGAAAATGAAAATTGAAAAGCGAAATTAAGATAGAAAAAGTGAAAAGGATTCAAACGAAAATAAAAATATTCAAATGATTTTGAAAAATAGGACGAAAAAGGACGAAAAATAAATAACGGGGAAAATCCGGAAAATTCCCGGAAAATTCAAAGTGGAAATGAAAGAGGAATTGAAAAGGATTCAAACAAAAAAAAGAAAAGTCAAATCACTTTCCAAATACGGCGGGAAATCGCGATTAAAATGTCATAAAAACTGACACTTTAACCCGTTATAACTCGGAAAATTAAAGGAAAATGAAAATTGAAAAGCGAAATTAAGATAGAAAAAGTGAAAAGGATTCAAACGAAAATAAAAATATTCAAATGATTTTGAAAAATAGGACGAAAAAGGACGAAAAATAAATAACGGGGAAAATCCGGAAAATTCCCGGAAAATTCAAAGTGGAAATGAAAGAGGAATTGAAAAGGATTCAAACAAAAAAAAGAAAAGTCAAATCACTTTCCAAATACGGCGGGAAATCGCGATTAAAATGTCATAAAAACTGACACTTTAACCCGTTATAACTCGGAAAATTAAAGGAAAATGAAAATTGAAAAGCGAAATTAAGATAGAAAAAGTGAAAAGGATTCAAACGAAAATAAAAATATTTAAATGATTTTGAAAAATAGGACGAAAAAGGACGAAAAATAAATAACGGGGAAAATCCGGAAAATTCCCGGAAAATTCAAAGTGGAAATGAAAGAGGAATTGAAAAGGATTCAAACAAAAAAAAGAAAAGTCAAATCACTTTCCAAATACGGCGGGAAATCGCGATTAAAATGTCATAAAAACTGACACTTTAACCCGTTATAACTCGGAAAATTAAAGGAAAATGAAAATTGAAAAGCGAAATTAAGATAGAAAAAGTGAAAAGGATTCAAACGAAAATAAAAATATTCAAATGATTTTGAAAAATAGGACGAAAAAGGACGAAAAATAAATAACGGGGAAAATCCGGAAAATTCCCGGAAAATTCAAAGTGGAAATGAAAGAGGAATAAGGATTCAAACAAAAAAAAGAAAAGTCAAATCACTTTCCAAATACGGCGGGAAATCGCGATTAAAATGTCATAAAAACTGACACTTTAACCCGTTATAACTCGGAAAATTAAAGGAAAATGAAAATTGAAAAGCGAAATTAAGATAGAAAAAGTGAAAAGGATTCAAACGAAAATAAAAATATTCAAATGATTTTGAAAAATAGGACGAAAAAGGACGAAAAATAAATAACGGGGAAAATCCGGAAAATTCCCGGAAAATTCAAAGTGGAAATGAAAGAGGAATTGAAAAGGATTCAAACAAAAAAAAGAAAAGTCAAATCACTTTCCAAATACGGCGGGAAATCGCGATTAAAATGTCATAAAAACTGACACTTTAACCCGTTATAACTCGGAAAATTAAAGGAAAATGAAAATTGAAAAGCGAAATTAAGATAGAAAAAGTGAAAAGGATTCAAACGAAAATAAAAATATTCAAATGATTTTGAAAAATAGGACGAAAAAGGACGAAAAATAAATAACGGGGAAAATCCGGAAAATTCCCGGAAAATTCAAAGTGGAAATGAAAGAGGAATTGAAAAGGATTCAAACAAAAAAAAGAAAAGTCAAATCACTTTCCAAATACGGCGGGAAATCGCGATTAAAATGTCATAAAAACTGACACTTTAACCCGTTATAACTCGGAAAATTAAAGGAAAATGAAAATTGAAAAGCGAAATTAAGATAGAAAAAGTGAAAAGGATTCAAACGAAAATAAAAATATTCAAATGATTTTGAAAAATAGGACGAAAAAGGACGAAAAATAAATAACGGGGAAAATTCCCGGAAAATTCAAAGTGGAAATGAAAGAGGAATTGAAAAGGATTCAAACAAAAAAAAGAAAAGTCAAATCACTTTCCAAATACGGCGGGAAATCGCGATTAAAATGTCATAAAAACTGACACTTTAACCCGTTATAACTCGGAAAATTAAAGGAAAATGAAAATTGAAAAGCGAAATTAAGTGAAAAGGATTCAAACGAAAATAAAAATATTCAAATGATTTTGAAAAATAGGACGAAAAAGGACGAAAAATAAATAACGGGGAAAATCCGGAAAATTCCCGGAAAATTCAAAGTGGAAATGAAAGAGGAATTGAAAAGGATTCAAACAAAAAAAAGAAAAGTCAAATCACTTTCCAAATACGGCGGGAAATCGCGATTAAAATGTCATAAAAACTGACACTTTAACCCGTTATAACTCGGAAAATTAAAGGAAAATGAAAATTGAAAAGCGAAATTAAGATAGAAAAAGTGAAAAGGATTCAATCGAAAATAAAAATATTCAAATGATTTTGAAAAATAGGACGAAAAAGGACGAAAAATAAATAACGGGGAAAATCCGGAAAATTCCCGGAAAATTCAAAGTGGAAATGAAAGAGGAATTGAAAAGGATTCAAACAAAAAAAAGAAAAGTCAAATCACTTTCCAAATACGGCGGGAAATCGCGATTAAAATGTCATAAAAACTGACACTTTAACCCGTTATAACTCGGAAAATTAAAGGAAAATGAAAATTGAAAAGCGAAATTAAGATAGAAAAAGTGAAAAGGATTCAAACGAAAATAAAAATATTCAAATGATTTTGAAAAATAGGACGAAAAAGGACGAAAAATAAATAACGGGGAAAATTCCCGGAAAATTCAAAGTGGAAATGAAAGAGGAATTGAAAAGGATTCAAACAAAAAAAAGAAAAGTCAAATCACTTTCCAAATACGGCGGGAAATCGCGATTAAAATGTCATAAAAACTGACACTTTAACCCGTTATAACTCGGAAAATTAAAGGAAAATGAAAATTGAAAAGCGAAATTAAGTGAAAAGGATTCAAACGAAAATAAAAATATTCAAATGATTTTGAAAAATAGGACGAAAAAGGACGAAAAATAAATAACGGGGAAAATCCGGAAAATTCCCGGAAAATTCAAAGTGGAAATGAAAGAGGAATTGAAAAGGATTCAAACAAAAAAAAGAAAAGTCAAATCACTTTCCAAATACGGCGGGAAATCGCGATTAAAATGTCATAAAAACTGACACTTTAACCCGTTATAACTCGGAAAATTAAAGGAAAATGAAAATTGAAAAGCGAAATTAAGATAGAAAAAGTGAAAAGGATTCAATCGAAAATAAAAATATTCAAATGATTTTGAAAAATAGGACGAAAAAGGACGAAAAATAAATAACGGGGAAAATCCGGAAAATTCCCGGAAAATTCAAAGTGGAAATGAAAGAGGAATTGAAAAGGATTCAAACAAAAAAAAAGAAAAGTCAAATCACTTTCCAAATACGGCGGGAAATCGCGATTAAAATGTCATAAAAACTGACACTTTAACCCGTTATAACTCGGAAAATTAAAGGAAAATGAAAATTGAAAAGCGAAATTAAGATAGAAAAAGTGAAAAGGATTCAAACGAAAATAAAAATATTCAAATGATTTTGAAAAATAGGACGAAAAAGGACGAAAAATAAATAACGGGGAAAATCCGGAAAATTCCCGGAAAATTCAAAGTGGAAATGAAAGAGGAATTGAAAAGGATTCAAACAAAAAAAAGAAAAGTCAAATCACTTTCCAAATACGGCGGGAAATCGCGATTAAAATGTCATAAAAACTGACACTTTAACCCGTTATAACTCGGAAAATTAAAGGAAAATGAAAATTGAAAAGCGAAATTAAGTGAAAAGGATTCAAACGAAAATAAAAATATTCAAATGATTTTGAAAAATAGGACGAAAAAGGACGAAAAATAAATAACGGGGAAAATCCGGAAAATTCCCGGAAAATTCAAAGTGGAAATGAAAGAGGAATTGAAAAGGATTCAAACAAAAAAAAGAAAAGTCAAATCACTTTCCAAATACGGCGGGAAATCGCGATTAAAATGTCATAAAAACTGACACTTTAACCCGTTATAACTCGGAAAATTAAAGGAAAATGAAAATTGAAAAGCGAAATTAAGATAGAAAAAGTGAAAAGGATTCAAACGAAAATAAAAATATTTAAATGATTTTGAAAAATAGGACGAAAAAGGACGAAAAATAAATAACGGGGAAAATCCGGAAAATTCCCGGAAAATTCAAAGTGGAAATGAAAGAGGAATTGAAAAGGATTCAAACAAAAAAAAGAAAAGTCCAATCACTTTCCAAATACGGCGGGAAATCGCGATTAAAATGTCATAAAAACTGACACTTTAACCCGTTATAACTCGGAAAATTAAAGGAAAATGAAAATTGAAAAGCGAAATTAAGATAGAAAAAGTGAAAAGGATTCAAACGAAAATAAAAATATTCAAATGATTTTGAAAAATAGGACGAAAAAGGACGAAAAATAAATAACGGGGAAAATCCGGAAAATTCCCGGAAAATTCAAAGTGGAAATGAAAGAGGAATTGAAAAGGATTCAAACAAAAAAAAGAAAAGTCAAATCACTTTCCAAATACGGCGGGAAATCGCGATTAAAATGTCATAAAAACTGACACTTTAACCCGTTATAACTCGGAAAATTAAAGGAAAATGAAAATTGAAAAGCGAAATTAAGATAGAAAAAGTGAAAAGGATTCAAACGAAAATAAAAATATTCAAATGATTTTGAAAAATAGGACGAAAAAGGACGAAAAATAAATAACGGGGAAAATCCGGAAAATTCCCGGAAAATTCAAAGTGGAAATGAAAGAGGAATTGAAAAGGATTCAAACAAAAAAAAGAAAAGTCCAATCACTTTCCAAATACGGCGGGAAATCGCGATTAAAATGTCATAAAAACTGACACTTTAACCCGTTATAACTCGGAAAATTAAAGGAAAATGAAAATTGAAAAGCGAAATTAAGATAGAAAAAGTGAAAAGGATTCAAACGAAAATAAAAATATTCAAATGATTTTGAAAAATAGGACGAAAAAGGACGAAAAATAAATAACGGGGAAAATCCGGAAAATTCCCGGAAAATTCAAAGTGGAAATGAAAGAGGAATTGAAAAGGATTCAAACAAAAAAAAGAAAAGTCAAATCACTTTCCAAATACGGCGGGAAATCGCGATTAAAATGTCATAAAAACTGACACTTTAACCCGTTATAACTCGGAAAATTAAAGGAAAATGAAAATTGAAAAGCGAAATTAAGATAGAAAAAGTGAAAAGGATTCAAACGAAAATAAAAATATTCAAATGATTTTGAAAAATAGGACGAAAAAGGACGAAAAATAAATAACGGGGAAAATCCGGAAAATTCCCGGAAAATTCAAAGTGGAAATGAAAGAGGAATTGAAAAGGATTCAAACAAAAAAAAGAAAAGTCAAATCACTTTCCAAATACGGCGGGAAATCGCGATTAAAATGTCATAAAAACTGACACTTTAACCCGTTATAACTCGGAAAATTAAAGGAAAATGAAAATTGAAAAGCGAAATTAAGATAGAAAAAGTGAAAAGGATTCAAACGAAAATAAAAATATTCAAATGATTTTGAAAAATAGGACGAAAAAGGACGAAAAATAAATAACGGGGAAAATCCGGAAAATTCCCGGAAAATTCAAAGTGGAAATGAAAGAGGAATTGAAAAGGATTCAAACAAAAAAAAGAAAAGTCAAATCACTTTCCAAATACGGCGGGAAATCGCGATTAAAATGTCATAAAAACTGACACTTTAACCCGTTATAACTCGGAAAATTAAAGGAAAATGAAAATTGAAAAGCGAAATTAAGATAGAAAAAGTGAAAAGGATTCAAACGAAAATAAAAATATTCAAATGATTTTGAAAAATAGGACGAAAAAGGACGAAAAATAAATAACGGGGAAAATCCGGAAAATTCCCGGAAAATTCAAAGGGGTAGCGACATATCTCCGCGCGACATATCTCCGCCGAACTGAGAACGACATATCTCCGCGCGGAGATATGACGTTTTTGGGCGACATATCTCCGCGCGGAGTTAAGTCGCTTTGAAACGACATATCTTCGCGCGGAGATATGTCGTTCTCAGTTCGGCGGAGATATGTCGTTTTAAAAGCGAACGAAAATCCTATTATAAAATAATTATGTATTATGTTTGCAAATTTCGATTTATTAATTACTTTTAAATTGAAGCAGCGTTTTTGTGCCTGTTAAGTAATTAATAATTTATAGCCTACAAATCACGGATCATATTTTATGACATGAATTTTATTAAATTATAATATTCGTGATTCTTCGTTGTTCATGTAATAGCAGTTATTTAATTTTGCATTTAAATAAATAAATACATAATAAAATAGAATATATCTAGGCGCGGATATATGAGGATTTTGAAAGACATATCTCCACGCGGAGGCATGTCGTTCTTAGTTCGGCGGAGATATGTCGTTTTGAAAGCGACATAACTCCGCGCGGAGATATGACGTTTAGAAAACGACATAGCTCCGCCGAACTAAGAACGACATATCTCCGCGCGGATATAGTACCGGGCGGAGATATGTCGCGCGGAGATATGTCGCTATGCCAATTCAAAGTGGAAATGAAAGAGGAATTGAAAAGGATTCAAACAAAAAAAAGAAAAGTCAAATCACTTTCCAAATACGGCGGGAAATCGCGATTAAAATGTCATAAAAACTGACACTTTAACCCGTTATAACTCGGAAAATTAAAGGAAAATGAAAATTGAAAAGCGAAATTAAGATAGAAAAAGTGAAAAGGATTCAAACGAAAATAAAAATATTCAAATGATTTTGAAAAATAGGACGAAAAAGGACGAAAAATAAATAACGGGGAAAATTCCCGGAAAATTCAAAGTGGAAATGAAAGAGGAATTGAAAAGGATTCAAACAAAAAAAAGAAAAGTCAAATCACTTTCCAAATACGGCGGGAAATCGCGATTAAAATGTCATAAAAACTGACACTTTAACCCGTTATAACTCGGAAAATTAAAGGAAAATGAAAATTGAAAAGCGAAATTAAGATAGAAAAAGTGAAAAGGATTCAAACGAAAATAAAAATATTCAAATGATTTTGAAAAATAGGACGAAAAAGGACGAAAAATAAATAACGGGGAAAATCCGGAAAATTCCCGGAAAATTCAAAGTGGAAATGAAAGAGGAATTGAAAAGGATTCAAACAAAAAAAAGAAAAGTCAAATCACTTTCCAAATACGGCGGGAAATCGCGATTAAAATGTCATAAAAACTGACACTTTAACCCGTTATAACTCGGAAAATTAAAGGAAAATGAAAATTGAAAAGCGAAATTAAGATAGAAAAAGTGAAAAGGATTCAAACGAAAATAAAAATAATTAAATGATTTTGAAAAATAGGACGAAAAAGGACGAAAAATAAATAACGGGGAAAATCCGGAAAATTCCCGGAAAATTCAAAGTGGAAATGAAAGAGGAATTGAAAAGGATTCAAACAAAAAAAAGAAAAGTCAAATCACTTTCCAAATACGGCGGGAAATCGCGATTAAAATGTCATAAAAACTGACACTTTAACCCGTTATAACTCGGAAAATTAAAGGAAAATGAAAATTGAAAAGCGAAATTAAGATAGAAAAAGTGAAAAGGATTCAAACGAAAATAAAAATATTCAAATGATTTTGAAAAATAGGACGAAAAAGGACGAAAAATAAATAACGGGGAAAATTCCCGGAAAATTCAAAGTGGAAATGAAAGAGGAATTGAAAAGGATTCAAACAAAAAAAAGAAAAGTCAAATCACTTTCCAAATACGGCGGGAAATCGCGATTAAAATGTCATAAAAACTGACACTTTAACCCGTTATAACTCGGAAAATTAAAGGAAAATGAAAATTGAAAAGCGAAATTAAGTGAAAAGGATTCAAACGAAAATAAAAATATTCAAATGATTTTGAAAAATAGGACGAAAAAGGACGAAAAATAAATAACGGGGAAAATCCGGAAAATTCCCGGAAAATTCAAAGTGGAAATGAAAGAGGAATTGAAAAGGATTCAAACAAAAAAAAGAAAAGTCAAATCACTTTCCAAATACGGCGGGAAATCGCGATTAAAATGTCATAAAAACTGACACTTTAACCCGTTATAACTCGGAAAATTAAAGGAAAATGAAAATTGAAAAGCGAAATTAAGATAGAAAAAGTGAAAAGGATTCAAACGAAAATAAAAATATTCAAATGATTTTGAAAAATAGGACGAAAAAGGACGAAAAATAAATAACGGGAAAAATCCGGAAAATTCAAAGTGGAAATGAAAGAGGAATTGAAAAGGATTCAAACAAAAAAAAGAAAAGTCAAATCACTTTCCAAATACGGCGGGAAATCGCGATTAAAATGTCATAAAAACTGACACTTTAACCCGTTATAACTCGGAAAATTAAAGGAAAATGAAAATTGAAAAGCGAAATTAAGATAGAAAAAGTGAAAAGGATTCAAACGAAAATAAAAATATTCAAATGATTTTGAAAAATAGGACGAAAAAGGACGAAAAATAAATAACGGGGAAAATCCGGAAAATTCAAAGTGGAAATGAAAGAGGAATTGAAAAGGATTCAAACAAAAAAAAGAAAAGTCAAATCACTTTCCAAATACGGCGGGAAATCGCGATTAAAATGTCATAAAAACTGACATTTTAACCCGTTATAACTCGGAAAATTAAAGGAAAATGAAAATTGAAAAGCGAAATTAAGATAGAAAATGTGAAAAGGATTCAAACGAAAATAAAAATATTCAAATGATTTTGAAAAATAGGACGAAAAAGGACGAAAAATAAATAACGGGAAAAATCCGGAAAATTCCCGGAAAATTCAAAGTGGAAATGAAAGAGGAATTGAAAAGGATTCAAACAAAAAAAAGAAAAGTCAAATCACTTTCCAAATACGGCGGGAAATCGCGATTAAAATGTCATAAAAACTGACACTTTAACCCGTTATAACTCGGAAAATTAAAGGAAAATGAAAATTGAAAAGCGAAATTAAGATAGAAAAAGTGAAAAGGATTCAAACGAAAATAAAAATAATTAAATGATTTTGAAAAATAGGACGAAAAAGGACGAAAAATAAATAACGGGGAAAATCCGGAAAATTCCCGGAAAATTCAAAGTGGAAATGAAAGAGGAATTGAAAAGGATTCAAACAAAAAAAAGAAAAGTCAAATCACTTTCCAAATACGGCGGGAAATCGCGATTAAAATGTCATAAAAACTGACACTTTAACCCGTTATAACTCGGAAAATTAAAGGAAAATGAAAATTGAAAAGCGAAATTAAGATAGAAAAAGTGAAAAGGATTCAAACGAAAATAAAAATATTCAAATGATTTTGAAAAATAGGACGAAAAAGGACGAAAAATAAATAACGGGGAAAATCCGGAAAATTCCCGGAAAATTCAAAGTGGAAATGAAAGAGGAATTGAAAAGGATTCAAACAAAAAAAAGAAAAGTCAAATCACTTTCCAAATACGGCGGGAAATCGCGATTAAAATGTCATAAAAACTGACACTTTAACCCGTTATAACTCGGAAAATTAAAGGAAAATGAAAATTGAAAAGCGAAATTAAGATAGAAAAAGTGAAAAGGATTCAATCGAAAATAAAAATATTCAAATGATTTTGAAAAATAGGACGAAAAAGGACGAAAAATAAATAACGGGGAAAATCCGGAAAATTCCCGGAAAATTCAAAGTGGAAATGAAAGAGGAATTGAAAAGGATTCAAACAAAAAAAAGAAAAGTCAAATCACTTTCCAAATACGGCGGGAAATCGCGATTAAAATGTCATAAAAACTGACACTTTAACCCGTTATAACTCGGAAAATTAAAGGAAAATGAAAATTGAAAAGCGAAATTAAGATAGAAAAAGTGAAAAGGATTCAAACGAAAATAAAAATATTCAAATGATTTTGAAAAATAGGACGAAAAAGGACGAAAAATAAATAACGGGGAAAATCCGGAAAATTCCCGGAAAATTCCCGGAAAATTCAAAGTGGAAATGAAAGAGGAATTGAAAAGGATTCAAACAAAAAAAAGAAAAGTCAAATCACTTTCCAAATACGGCGGGAAATCGCGATTAAAATGTCATAAAAACTTACACTTTAACCCGTTATAACTCGGAAAATTAAAGGAAAATGAAAATTGAAAAGCGAAATTAAGATAGAAAAAGTGAAAAGGATTCAAACGAAAATAAAAATATTCAAATGATTTTGAAAAATAGGACGAAAAAGGACGAAAAATAAATAACGGGGAAAATCCGGAAAATTCCCGGAAAATTCAAAGTGGAAATGAAAGAGGAATTGAAAAGGATTCAAACAAAAAAAAGAAAAGTCAAATCACTTTCCAAATACGGCGGGAAATCGCGATTAAAATGTCATAAAAACTGACACTTTAACCCGTTATAACTCGGAAAATTAAAGGAAAATGAAAATTGAAAAGCGAAATTAAGATAGAAAAAGTGAAAAGGATTCAAACGAAAATAAAAATATTCAAATGATTTTGAAAAATAGGACGAAAAAGGACGAAAAATAAATAACGGGGAAAATCCGGAAAATTCCCGGAAAATTCAAAGTGGAAATGAAAGAGGAATTGAAAAGGATTCAAACAAAAAAAAGAAAAGTCAAATCACTTTCCAAATACGGCGGGAAATCGCGATTAAAATGTCATAAAAACTGACACTTTAACCCGTTATAACTCGGAAAATTAAAGAAAAATGAAAATTGAAAAGCGAAATTAAGATAGAAAAAGTGAAAAGGATTCAAACGAAAATAAAAATATTCAAATGATTTTGAAAAATAGGACGAAAAAGGACGAAAAATAAATAACGGGGAAAATCCGGAAAATTCCCGGAAAATTCAAAGTGGAAATGAAAGAGGAATTGAAAAGGATTCAAACAAAAAAAAGAAAAGTCAAATCACTTTCCAAATACGGCGGGAAATCGCGATTAAAATGTCATAAAAACTGACACTTTAACCCGTTATAACTCGGAAAATTAAAGGAAAATGAAAATTGAAAAGCGAAATTAAGATAGAAAAAGTGAAAAGGATTC
>OY974084.1:22249060-22324022 GCA_963854165.1 Sylvicola cinctus
TAATCGCGATTTCCCGCCGTATTTGGAAAGTGATTTGACTTTTCTTTTTTTTGTTTGAATCCTTTTCTATTCCTCTTTCATTTCCACTTTGAATTTTCCGGGAATTTTCCCCGTTATTTATTTTTCGTCCTTTTTCGTCCTATTTTTCAAAATCATTTGAATATTTTTATTTTCGTTTGAATCCTTTTCACTTTTTCTATCTTAATTTCGCTTTTCAATTTTCATTTTCCTTTAATTTTCCGAGTTATAACGGGTTAAAGTGTCAGTTTTTATGACATTTTAATCGCGATTTCCCGCCGTATTTGGAAAGTGATTTGACTTTTCTTTTTTTTGTTTGAATCCTTTTCAATTCCTCTTTCATTTCCACTTTGAATTTTCCGGATTTTCCCCGTTATTTATTTTTCGTCCTTTTTCGTCCTATTTTTCAAAATCATTTGAATATTTTTATTTTCGTTTGAATCCTTTTCACTTTTTCTATCTTAATTTCGCTTTTCAATTTTCATTTTCCTTTAATTTTCCGAGTTATAACGGGTTAAAGTGTCAGTTTTTATGACATTTTAATCGCGATTTCCCGCCGTATTTGGAAAGTGATTTGACTTTTCTTTTTTTCGTTTGAATCCTTTTCAATTCCTCTTTCATTTCCACTTTGAATTTTCCGGGAATTTTCCGGATTTTCCCCGTTATTTATTTTTCGTCCTTTTTCGTCCTATTTTTCAAAATCATTTGAATATTTTTATTTTCGTTTGAATCCTTTTCACTTTTTCTATCTTAATTTCGCTTTTCAATTTTCATTTTCCTTTAATTTTCCGAGTAATAACGGGTTAAAGTGTCAGTTTTTATGACATTTTAATCGCGATTTCCCGCCGTATTTGGAAAGTGATTTGACTTTTCTTTTTTTTGTTTGAATCCTTTTCAATTCCTCTTTCATTTCCACTTTGAATTTTCCGGGAATTTTCCGGATTTTCCCCGTTATTTATTTTTCGTCCTTTTTCGTCCTATTTTTCAAAATCATTTGAATATTTTTATTTTCGTTTGAATCCTTTTCACTTTTTCTATCTTAATTTCGCTTTTCAATTTTCATTTTCCTTTAATTTTCCGAGTTATAACGGGTTAAAATGTCAGTTTTTATGACATTTTAATCGCGATTTCCCGCCGTATTTGGAAAGTGATTTGACTTTTCTTTTTTTTGTTTGAATCCTTTTCAATTCCTCTTTCATTTCCACTTTGAATTTTCCGGGAATTTTCCGGATTTTCCCCGTTATTTATTTTTCGTAATTTTTCGTCCTATTTTTCAAAATCATTTGAATATTTTTATTTTCGTTTGAATCCTTTTCGCTTTTTCTATCTTAATTTCGCTTTTCAATTTTCATTTTCCTTTAATTTTCCGAGTTATAACGGGTTAAAGTGTCAGTTTTTATGACATTTTAATCGCGATTTCCCGCCGTATTTGGAAAGTGATTTGACTTTTCTTTTTTTTGTTTGAATCCTTTTCAATTCCTCTTTCATTTCCACTTTGAATTTTCCGGGAATTTTCCGGATTTTCCCCGTTATTTATTTTTCGTCCTTTTTCGTCCTATTTTTCAAAATCATTTGAATATTTTTATTTTCGTTTGAATCCTTTTCACTTTTTCTATCTTAATTTCGCTTTTCAATTTTCATTTTCCTTTAATTTTCCGAGTAATAACGGGTTAAAGTGTCAGTTTTTATGACATTTTAATCGCGATTTCCCGCCGTATTTGGAAAGTGATTTGACTTTTCTTTTTTTTGTTTGAATCCTTTTCAATTCCTCTTTCATTTCCACTTTGAATTTTCCGGGAATTTTCCGGATTTTCCCCGTTATTTATTTTTCGTCCTTTTTCGTCCTATTTTTCAAAATCATTTGAATATTTTTATTTTCGTTTGAATCCTTTTCACTTTTTCTATCTTAATTTCGCTTTTCAATTTTCATTTTCCTTTAATTTTCCGAGTTATAACGGGTTAAAATGTCAGTTTTTATGACATTTTAATCGCGATTTCCCGCCGTATTTGGAAAGTGATTTGACTTTTCTTTTTTTTGTTTGAATCCTTTTCAATTCCTCTTTCATTTCCACTTTGAATTTTCCGGGAATTTTCCGGATTTTCCCCGTTATTTATTTTTCGTAATTTTTCGTCCTATTTTTCAAAATCATTTGAATATTTTTATTTTCGTTTGAATCCTTTTCGCTTTTTCTATCTTAATTTCGCTTTTCAATTTTCATTTTCCTTTAATTTTCCGAGTTATAACGGGTTAAAGTGTCAGTTTTTATGACATTTTAATCGCGATTTCCCGCCGTATTTGGAAAGTGATTTGACTTTTCTTTTTTTTGTTTGAATCCTTTTCAATTCCTCTTTCATTTCCACTTTGAATTTTCCGGGAATTTTCCGGATTTTCCCCGTTATTTATTTTTCGTCCTTTTTCGTCCTATTTTTCAAAATCATTTGAATATTTTTATTTTCGTTTGAATCCTTTTCACTTTTTCTATCTTAATTTCGCTTTTCAATTTTCATTTTCCTTTAATTTTCCGAGTTATAACGGGTTAAAGTGTCAGTTTTTATGACATTTTAATCGCGATTTCCCGCCGTATTTGGAAAGTGATTTGACTTTTCTTTTTTTTGTTTGAATCCTTTTCAATTCCTCTTTCATTTCCACTTTGAATTTTCCGGGAATTTTCCGGATTTTCCCCGTTATTTATTTTTCGTCCTTTTTCGTCCTATTTTTCAAAATCATTTGAATATTTTTATTTTCGTTTGAATCCTTTTCACTTTTTCTATCTTAATTTCGCTTTTTCAATTTTCATTTTCCTTTAATTTTCCGAGTTATAACGGGTTAAAGTGTCAGTTTTTATGACATTTTAATCGCGATTTCCCGCCGTATTTGGAAAGTGATTTGACTTTTCTTTTTTTTGTTTGAATCCTTTTCAATTCCTCTTTCATTTCCACTTTGAATTTTCCGGGAATTTTCCGGATTTTCCCTGTTATTTATTTTTCGTCCTTTTTCGTCCTATTTTTCAAAATCATTTGAATATTTTTATTTTCGTTTGAATCCTTTTCACTTTTTCTATCTTAATTTCGCTTTTCAATTTTCATTTTCCTTTAATTTTCCGAGTTATAACGGGTTAAAGTGTCAGTTTTTATGACATTTTAATCGCGATTTCCCGCCGTATTTGGAAAGTGATTTGACTTTTCTTTTTTTTGTTTGAATCCTTTTCAATTCCTCTTTCATTTCCACTTTGAATTTTCCGGGAATTTTCCGGATTTTCCCCGTTATTTATTTTTCGTCCTTTTTCGTCCTATTTTTCAAAATCATTTGAATATTTTTATTTTCGTTTGAATCCTTTTCACTTTTTCTATCTTAATTTCGCTTTTCAATTTTCATTTTCCTTTAATTTTCCGAGTTATAACGGGTTAAAGTGTCAGTTTTTATGACATTTTAATCGCGATTTCCCGCCGTATTTGGAAAGTGATTTGACTTTTCTTTTTTTTGTTTGAATCCTTTTCAATTCCTCTTTCATTTCCACTTTGAATTTTCCGGGAATTTTCCGGATTTTCCCCGTTATTTATTTTTCGTCCTATTTTTCAAAATCATTTGAATATTTTTATTTTCGTTTGAATCCTTTTCACTTTTTCTATCTTAATTTCGCTTTTCAATTTTCATTTTCCTTTAATTTTCCGAGTAATAACGGGTTAAAGTGTCAGTTTTTATGACATTTTAATCGCGATTTCCCGCCGTATTTGGAAAGTGATTTGACTTTTCTTTTTTTTGTTTGAATCCTTTTCAATTCCTCTTTCATTTCCACTTTGAATTTTCCGGGAATTTTCCGGATTTTCCCCGTTATTTATTTTTCGTCCTTTTTCGTCCTATTTTTCAAAATCATTTGAATATTTTTATTTTCGTTTGAATCCTTTTCACTTTTTCTATCTTAATTTCGCTTTTCAATTTTCATTTTCCTTTAATTTTCCGAGTTATAACGGGTTAAAGTGTCAGTTTTTATGACATTTTAATCGCGATTTCCCGCCGTATTTGGAAAGTGATTTGACTTTTCTTTTTTTTGTTTGAATCCTTTTCAATTCCTCTTTCATTTCCACTTTGAATTTTCCGGGAATTTTCCGGATTTTCCCCGTTATTTATTTTTCGTCCTATTTTTCAAAATCATTTGAATATTTTTATTTTCGTTTGAATCCTTTTCACTTTTTCTATCTTAATTTCGCTTTTCAATTTTCATTTTCCTTTAATTTTCCGAGTTATAACGGGTTAAAGTGTCAGTTTTTATGACATTTTAATCGCGATTTCCCGCCGTATTTGGAAAGTGATTTGACTTTTCTTTTTTTTGTTTGAATCCTTTTCAATCCTCTTTCATTTCCACTTTGAATTTTCCGGGAATTTTCCGGATTTTCCCCGTTATTTATTTTTCGTCCTTTTTCGTCCTATTTTTCAAAATCATTTGAATATTTTTATTTTCGTTTGAATCCTTTTCACTTTTTCTATCTTAATTTCGCTTTTCAATTTTCATTTTCCTTTAATTTTCCGAATTATAACGGGTTAAAGTGTCAGTTTTTATGACATTTTAATCGCGATTTCCCGCCGTATTTGGAAAGTGATTTGACTTTTCTTTTTTTTGTTTGAATCCTTTTCAATTCCTCTTTCATTTCCACTTTGAATTTTCCGGGAATTTTCCGGATTTTCCCCGTTATTTATTTTTCGTCCTATTTTTCAAAATCATTTGAATATTTTTATTTTCGTTTGAATCCTTTTCACTTTTTCTATCATAATTTCGCTTTTCAATTTTCATTTTCCTTTAATTTTCCGAGTTATAACGGGTTAAAGTGTCAGTTTTTATGACATTTTAATCGCGATTTCCCGCCGTATTTGGAAAGTGATTTGACTTTTCTTTTTTTTGTTTGAATCCTTTTCAATTCCTCTTTCATTTCCACTTTGAATTTTCCGGGAATTTTCCGGATTTTCCCCGTTATTTATTTTTCGTCCTTTTTCGTCCTATTTTTCAAAATCATTTGAATATTTTTATTTTCGTTTGAATCCTTTTCACTTTTTCTATCTTAATTTCGCTTTTCAATTTTCATTTTCCTTTAATTTTCCGAGTTATAACGGGTTAAAGTGTCAGTTTTTATGACATTTTAATCGCGATTTCCCGCCGTATTTGGAAAGTGATTTGACTTTTCTTTTTTTTGTTTGAATCCTTTTCAATTCCTCTTTCATTTCCACTTTGAATTTTCCGGGAATTTTCCGGATTTTCCCCGTTATTTATTTTTCGTCCTTTTTCGTCCTATTTTTCAAAATCATTTGAATATTTTTATTTTCGTTTGAATCCTTTTCACTTTTTCTATCTTAATTTCGCTTTTCAATTTTCATTTTCCTTTAATTTTCCGAGTTATAACGGGTTAAAGTGTCAGTTTTTATGACATTTTAATCGCGATTTCCCGCCGTATTTGGAAAGTGATTTGACTTTTCTTTTTTTTGTTTGAATCCTTTTCAATTCCTCTTTCATTTCCACTTTGAATTTTCCGGATTTTCCCCGTTATTTATTTTTCGTCCTTTTTCGTCCTATTTTTCAAAATCATTTGAATATTTTTATTTTCGTTTGAATCCTTTTCACTTTTTCTATCTTAATTTCGCTTTTCAATTTTCATTTTCCTTTAATTTTCCGAGTTATAACGGGTTAAAGTGTCAGTTTTTATGACATTTTAATCGCGATTTCCCGCCGTATTTGGAAAGTGATTTGACTTTTCTTTTTTTTGTTTGAATCCTTTTCAATTCCTCTTTCATTTCCACTTTAAATTTTCCGGGAATTTTCCGGATTTTCCCCGTTATTTATTTTTCGTCCTTTTTCGTCCTATTTTTCAAAATCATTTGAATATTTTTATTTTCGTTTGAATCCTTTTCACTTTTTCTATCTTAATTTCGCTTTTCAATTTTCATTTTCCTTTAATTTTCCGAGTTATAACGGGTTAAAGTGTCAGTTTTTATGACATTTTAATCGCGATTTCCCGCCGTATTTGGAAAGTGATTTGACTTTTCTTTTTTTTTGTTTGAATCCTTTTCAATTCCTCTTTCATTTCCACTTTGAATTTTCCGGGAATTTTCCGGATTTTCCCCGTTATTTATTTTTCGTCCTATTTTTCAAAATCATTTGAATATTTTTATTTTCGTTTGAATCCTTTTCACTTTTTCTATCTTAATTTCGCTTTTCAATTTTCATTTTCCTTTAATTTTCCGAGTTATAACGGGTTAAAGTGTCAGTTTTTATGACATTTTAATCGCGATTTCCCGCCGTATTTGGAAAGTGATTTGACTTTTCTTTTTTTTGTTTGAATCCTTTTCAATTCCTCTTTCATTTCCACTTTGAATTTTCCGGGAATTTTCCGGATTTTACCCGTTATTTATTTTTCGTCCTTTTTCGTCCTATTTTTCAAAATCATTTGAATATTTTTATTTTCGTTTGAATCCTTTTCACTTTTTCTATCTTAATTTCGCTTTTCAATTTTCATTTTCCTTTAATTTTCCGAGTTATAACGGGTTAAAGTGTCAGTTTTTATGACATTTTAATCGCGATTTCCCGCCGTATTTGGAAAGTGATTTGACTTTTCTTTTTTTTGTTTGAATCCTTTTCAATTCCTCTTTCATTTCCACTTTGAATTTTCCGGGAATTTTCCGGATTTTCCCCGTTATTTATTTTTCGTCCTTTTTCGTCCTATTTTTCAAAATCATTTGAATATTTTTATTTTCGTTTGAATCCTTTTCACTTTTTCTATCTTAATTTCGCTTTTCAATTTTCATTTTCCTTTAATTTTCCGAGTTATAACGGGTTAAAGTGTCAGTTTTTATGACATTTTAATCGCGATTTCCCGCCGTATTTGGAAAGTGATTTGACTTTTCTTTTTTTTGTTTGAATCCTTTTCAATTCCTCTTTCATTTCCACTTTGAATTTTCCGGATTTTCCCCGTTATTTATTTTTCGTCCTTTTTCGTCCTATTTTTCAAAATCATTTGAATATTTTTATTTTCGTTTGAATCCTTTTCACTTTTTCTATCTTAATTTCGCTTTTCAATTTTCATTTTCCTTTAATTTTCCGAGTTATAACGGGTTAAAGTGTCAGTTTTTATGACATTTTAATCGCGATTTCCCGCCGTATTTGGAAAGTGATTTGACTTTTATTTTTTTTGTTTGAATCCTTTTCAATTCCTCTTTCATTTCCACTTTGAATTTTCCGGGAATTTTCCGGATTTTCCCCGTTATTTATTTTTCGTCCTTTTTCGTCCTATTTTTCAAAATCATTTGAATATTTTTATTTTCGTTTGAATCCTTTTCACTTAATTTCGCTTTTCAATTTTCATTTTCCTTTAATTTTCCGAGTTATAACGGGTTAAAATGTCAGTTTTTATGACATTTTAATCGCGATTTCCCGCCGTATTTGGAAAGTGATTTGACTTTTCTTTTTTTTGTTTGAATCCTTTTCAATTCCTCTTTCATTTCCACTTTGAATTTTCCGGGAATTTTCCGGATTTTCCCGTTATTTATTTTTCGTAATTTTTCGTCCTATTTTTCAAAATCATTTGAATATTTTTATTTTCGTTTGAATCCTTTTCACTTTTTCTATCTTAATTTCGCTTTTCAATTTTCATTTTCCTTTAATTTTCCGAGTTATAACGGGTTAAAGTGTCAGTTTTTATGACATTTTAATCGCGATTTCCCGCCGTATTTGGAAAGTGATTTGACTTTTCTTTTTTTTGTTTGAATCCTTTTCAATTCCTCTTTCATTTCCACTTTGAATTTTCCGGGAATTTTCCGGATTTTCCCCGTTATTTATTTTTCGTCCTTTTTCGTCCTATTTTTCAAAATCATTTGAATATTTTTATTTTCGTTTGAATCCTTTTCACTTTTTCTATCTTAATTTCGCTTTTCAATTTTCATTTTCCTTTAATTTTCCGAGTTATAACGGGTTAAAGTGTCAGTTTTTATGACATTTTAATCGCGATTTCCCGCCGTATTTGGAAAGTGATTTGACTTTTCTTTTTTTTGTTTGAATCCTTTTCAATTCCTCTTTCATTTCCACTTTGAATTTTCCGGGAATTTTCCGGATTTTCCCCGTTATTTATTTTTCGTCCTTTTTCGTCCTATTTTTCAAAATCATTTGAATATTTTTATTTTCGTTTGAATCCTTTTCACTTTTTCTATCTTAATTTCGCTTTTCAATTTTCATTTTCCTTTAATTTTCCGAGTTATAACGGGTTAAAGTGTCAGTTTTTATGACATTTTAATCGCGATTTCCCGCCGTATTTGGAAAGTGATTTGACTTTTCTTTTTTTTGTTTGAATCCTTTTCAATTCCTCTTTCATTTCCACTTTGAATTTTCCGGGAATTTTCCGGATTTTCCCCGTTATTTATTTTTCGTCCTTTTTCGTCCTATTTTTCAAAATCATTTGAATATTTTTATTTTCGTTTGAATCCTTTTCACTTTTTCTATCTTAATTTCGCTTTTCAATTTTCATTTTCCTTTAATTTTCCGAGTTATAACGGGTTAAAGTGTCAGTTTTTATGACATTTTAATCGCGATTTCCCGCCGTATTTGGAAAGTGATTTGACTTTTCTTTTTTTTGTTTGAATCCTTTTCAATTCCTCTTTCATTTCCACTTTGAATTTTCCGGGAATTTTCCGGATTTTCCCCGTTATTTATTTTTCGTCCTTTTTCGTCCTATTTTTCAAAATCATTTGAATATTTTTATTTTCGTTTGAATCCTTTTCACTTTTTCTATCTTAATTTCGCTTTTCAATTTTCATTTTCCTTTAATTTTCCGAGTTATAACGGGTTAAAGTGTCAGTTTTTATGACATTTTAATCGCGATTTCCCGCCGTATTTGGAAAGTGATTTGACTTTTCTTTTTTTTGTTTGAATCCTTTTCAATTCCTCTTTCATTTCCACTTTGAATTTTCCGGGAATTTTCCGGATTTTCCCCGTTATTTATTTTTCGTCCTTTTTCGTCCTATTTTTCAAAATCATTTGAATATTTTTATTTTCGTTTGAATCCTTTTCACTTTTTCTATCTTAATTTCGCTTTTCAATTTTCATTTTCCTTTAATTTTCCGAGTTATAACGGGTTAAAGTGTCAGTTTTTATGACATTTTAATCGCGATTTCCCGCCGTATTTGGAAAGTGATTTGACTTTTCTTTTTTTTGTTTGAATCCTTTTCAATTCCTCTTTCATTTCCACTTTGAATTTTCCGGGAATTTTCCGGATTTTCCCCGTTATTTATTTTTCGTCCTTTTTCGTCCTATTTTTCAAAATCATTTGAATATTTTTATTTTCGTTTGAATCCTTTTCACTTTTTCTATCTTAATTTCGCTTTTCAATTTTCATTTTCCTTTAATTTTCCGAGTTATAACGGGTTAAAGTGTCAGTTTTTATGACATTTTAATCGCGATTTCCCGCCGTATTTGGAAAGTGATTTGACTTTTCTTTTTTTTGTTTGAATCCTTTTCAATTCCTCTTTCATTTCCACTTTGAATTTTCCGGGAATTTTCCGGATTTTCCCCGTTATTTATTTTTCGTCCTTTTTCGTCCTATTTTTCAAAATCATTTGAATATTTTTATTTTCGTTTGAATCCTTTTCACTTTTTCTATCTTAATTTCGCTTTTCAATTTTCATTTTCCTTTAATTTTCCGAGTTATAACGGGTTAAAGTGTCAGTTTTTATGACATTTTAATCGCGATTTCCCGCCGTATTTGGAAAGTGATTTGACTTTTCTTTTTTTTGTTTGAATCCTTTTCAATTCCTCTTTCATTTCCACTTTGAATTTTCCGGGAATTTTCCGGATTTTCCCCGTTATTTATTTTTCGTCCTTTTTCGTCCTATTTTTCAAAATCATTTGAATATTTTTATTTTCGTTTGAATCCTTTTCACTTTTTCTATCTTAATTTCGCTTTTCAATTTTCATTTTCCTTTAATTTTCCGAGTTATAACGGGTTAAAGTGTCAGTTTTTATGACATTTTAATCGCGATTTCCCGCCGTATTTGGAAAGTGATTTGACTTTTCTTTTTTTTGTTTGAATCCTTTTCAATTCCTCTTTCATTTCCACTTTGAATTTTCCGGGAATTTTCCGGATTTTCCCCGTTATTTATTTTTCGTCCTTTTTCGTCCTATTTTTCAAAATCATTTGAATATTTTTATTTTCGTTTGAATCCTTTTCACTTTTTCTATCTTAATTTCGCTTTTCAATTTTCATTTTCCTTTAATTTTCCGAGTTATAACGGGTTAAAGTGTCAGTTTTTATGACATTTTAATCGCGATTTCCCGCCGTATTTGGAAAGTGATTTGACTTTTCTTTTTTTTGTTTGAATCCTTTTCAATTCCTCTTTCATTTCCACTTTGAATTTTCCGGGAATTTTCCGGATTTTCCCCGTTATTTATTTTTCGTCCTTTTTCGTCCTATTTTTCAAAATCATTTGAATATTTTTATTTTCGTTTGAATCCTTTTCACTTTTTCTATCTTAATTTCGCTTTTCAATTTTCATTTTCCTTTAATTTTCCGAGTTATAACGGGTTAAAGTGTCAGTTTTTATGACATTTTAATCGCGATTTCCCGCCGTATTTGGAAAGTGATTTGACTTTTCTTTTTTTTGTTTGAATCCTTTTCAATTCCTCTTTCATTTCCACTTTGAATTTTCCGGGAATTTTCCGGATTTTCCCCGTTATTTATTTTTCGTCCTTTTTCGTCCTATTTTTCAAAATCATTTGAATATTTTTATTTTCGTTTGAATCCTTTTCACTTTTTCTATCTTAATTTCGCTTTTCAATTTTCATTTTCCTTTAATTTTCCGAGTTATAACGGGTTAAAGTGTCAGTTTTTATGACATTTTAATCGCGATTTCCCGCCGTATTTGGAAAGTGATTTGACTTTTCTTTTTTTTGTTTGAATCCTTTTCAATTCCTCTTTCATTTCCACTTTGAATTTTCCGGGAATTTTCCGGATTTTCCCCGTTATTTATTTTTCGTCCTTTTTCGTCCTATTTTTCAAAATCATTTGAATATTTTTATTTTCGTTTGAATCCTTTTCACTTTTTCTATCTTAATTTCGCTTTTCAATTTTCATTTTCCTTTAATTTTCCGAGTTATAACGGGTTAAAGTGTCAGTTTTTATGACATTTTAATCGCGATTTCCCGCCGTATTTGGAAAGTGATTTGACTTTTCTTTTTTTTGTTTGAATCCTTTTCAATTCCTCTTTCATTTCCACTTTGAATTTTCCGGGAATTTTCCGGATTTTCCCCGTTATTTATTTTTCGTCCTTTTTCGTCCTATTTTTCAAAATCATTTGAATATTTTTATTTTCGTTTGAATCCTTTTCACTTTTTCTATCTTAATTTCGCTTTTCAATTTTCATTTTCCTTTAATTTTCCGAGTTATAACGGGTTAAAGTGTCAGTTTTTATGACATTTTAATCGCGATTTCCCGCCGTATTTGGAAAGTGATTTGACTTTTCTTTTTTTTGTTTGAATCCTTTTCAATTCCTCTTTCATTTCCACTTTGAATTTTCCGGGAATTTTCCGGATTTTCCCCGTTATTTATTTTTCGTCCTTTTTCGTCCTATTTTTCAAAATCATTTGAATATTTTTATTTTCGTTTGAATCCTTTTCACTTTTTCTATCTTAATTTCGCTTTTCAATTTTCATTTTCCTTTAATTTTCCGAGTTATAACGGGTTAAAGTGTCAGTTTTTATGACATTTTAATCGCGATTTCCCGCCGTATTTGGAAAGTGATTTGACTTTTCTTTTTTTTGTTTGAATCCTTTTCAATTCCTCTTTCATTTCCACTTTGAATTTTCCGGGAATTTTCCGGATTTTCCCCGTTATTTATTTTTCGTCCTTTTTCGTCCTATTTTTCAAAATCATTTGAATATTTTTATTTTCGTTTGAATCCTTTTCACTTTTTCTATCTTAATTTCGCTTTTCAATTTTCATTTTCCTTTAATTTTCCGAGTTATAACGGGTTAAAGTGTCAGTTTTTATGACATTTTAATCGCGATTTCCCGCCGTATTTGGAAAGTGATTTGACTTTTCTTTTTTTTGTTTGAATCCTTTTCAATTCCTCTTTCATTTCCACTTTGAATTTTCCGGGAATTTTCCGGATTTTCCCCGTTATTTATTTTTCGTCCTTTTTCGTCCTATTTTTCAAAATCATTTGAATATTTTTATTTTCGTTTGAATCCTTTTCACTTTTTCTATCTTAATTTCGCTTTTCAATTTTCATTTTCCTTTAATTTTCCGAGTTATAACGGGTTAAAGTGTCAGTTTTTATGACATTTTAATCGCGATTTCCCGCCGTATTTGGAAAGTGATTTGACTTTTCTTTTTTTTGTTTGAATCCTTTTCAATTCCTCTTTCATTTCCACTTTGAATTTTCCGGGAATTTTCCGGATTTTCCCCGTTATTTATTTTTCGTCCTTTTTCGTCCTATTTTTCAAAATCATTTGAATATTTTTATTTTCGTTTGAATCCTTTTCACTTTTTCTATCTTAATTTCGCTTTTCAATTTTCATTTTCCTTTAATTTTCCGAGTTATAACGGGTTAAAGTGTCAGTTTTTATGACATTTTAATCGCGATTTCCCGCCGTATTTGGAAAGTGATTTGACTTTTCTTTTTTTTGTTTGAATCCTTTTCAATTCCTCTTTCATTTCCACTTTGAATTTTCCGGGAATTTTCCGGATTTTCCCCGTTATTTATTTTTCGTCCTTTTTCGTCCTATTTTTCAAAATCATTTGAATATTTTTATTTTCGTTTGAATCCTTTTCACTTTTTCTATCTTAATTTCGCTTTTCAATTTTCATTTTCCTTTAATTTTCCGAGTTATAACGGGTTAAAGTGTCAGTTTTTATGACATTTTAATCGCGATTTCCCGCCGTATTTGGAAAGTGATTTGACTTTTCTTTTTTTTGTTTGAATCCTTTTCAATTCCTCTTTCATTTCCACTTTGAATTTTCCGGGAATTTTCCGGATTTTCCCCGTTATTTATTTTTCGTCCTTTTTCGTCCTATTTTTCAAAATCATTTGAATATTTTTATTTTCGTTTGAATCCTTTTCACTTTTTCTATCTTAATTTCGCTTTTCAATTTTCATTTTCCTTTAATTTTCCGAGTTATAACGGGTTAAAGTGTCAGTTTTTATGACATTTTAATCGCGATTTCCCGCCGTATTTGGAAAGTGATTTGACTTTTCTTTTTTTTGTTTGAATCCTTTTCAATTCCTCTTTCATTTCCACTTTGAATTTTCCGGGAATTTTCCGGATTTTCCCCGTTATTTATTTTTCGTCCTTTTTCGTCCTATTTTTCAAAATCATTTGAATATTTTTATTTTCGTTTGAATCCTTTTCACTTTTTCTATCTTAATTTCGCTTTTCAATTTTCATTTTCCTTTAATTTTCCGAGTTATAACGGGTTAAAGTGTCAGTTTTTATGACATTTTAATCGCGATTTCCCGCCGTATTTGGAAAGTGATTTGACTTTTCTTTTTTTTGTTTGAATCCTTTTCAATTCCTCTTTCATTTCCACTTTGAATTTTCCGGGAATTTTCCGGATTTTCCCCGTTATTTATTTTTCGTAATTTTTCGTCCTATTTTTCAAAATCATTTGAATATTTTTATTTTCGTTTGAATCCTTTTCACTTTTTCTATCTTAATTTCGCTTTTCAATTTTCATTTTCCTTTAATTTTCCGAGTTATAACGGGTTAAAGTGTCAGTTTTTATGACATTTTAATCGCGATTTCCCGCCGTATTTGGAAAGTGATTTGACTTTTCTTTTTTTTGTTTGAATCCTTTTCAATTCCTCTTTCATTTCCACTTTGAATTTTCCGGGAATTTTCCGGATTTTCCCCGTTATTTATTTTTCGTAATTTTTCGTCCTATTTTTCAAAATCATTTGAATATTTTTATTTTCGTTTGAATCCTTTTCACTTTTTCTATCTTAATTTCGCTTTTCAATTTTCATTTTCCTTTAATTTTCCGAGTTATAACGGGTTAAAGTGTCAGTTTTTATGACATTTTAATCGCGATTTCCCGCCGTATTTGGAAAGTGATTTGACTTTTCTTTTTTTTGTTTGAATCCTTTTCAATTCCTCTTTCATTTCCACTTTGAATTTTCCGGGAATTTTCCGGATTTTCCCCGTTATTTATTTTTCGTCCTTTTTCGTCCTATTTTTCAAAATCATTTGAATATTTTTATTTTCGTTTGAATCCTTTTCACTTTTTCTATCTTAATTTCGCTTTTCAATTTTCATTTTCCTTTAATTTTCCGAGTTATAACGGGTTAAAGTGTCAGTTTTTATGACATTTTAATCGCGATTTCCCGCCGTATTTGGAAAGTGATTTGACTTTTCTTTTTTTTGTTTGAATCCTTTTCAATTCCTCTTTCATTTCCACTTTGAATTTTCCGGGAATTTTCCGGATTTTCCCCGTTATTTATTTTTCGTCCTTTTTCGTCCTATTTTTCAAAATCATTTGAATATTTTTATTTTCGTTTGAATCCTTTTCACTTTTTCTATCTTAATTTCGCTTTTCAATTTTCATTTTCCTTTAATTTTCCGAGTTATAACGGGTTAAAGTGTCAGTTTTTATGACATTTTAATCGCGATTTCCCGCCGTATTTGGAAAGTGATTTGACTTTTCTTTTTTTTGTTTGAATCCTTTTCAATTCCTCTTTCATTTCCACTTTGAATTTTCCGGGAATTTTCCGGATTTTCCCCGTTATTTATTTTTCGTCCTTTTTCGTCCTATTTTTCAAAATCATTTGAATATTTTTATTTTCGTTTGAATCCTTTTCACTTTTTCTATCTTAATTTCGCTTTTCAATTTTCATTTTCCTTTAATTTTCCGAGTTATAACGGGTTAAAGTGTCAGTTTTTATGACATTTTAATCGCGATTTCCCGCCGTATTTGGAAAGTGATTTGACTTTTCTTTTTTTTGTTTGAATCCTTTTCAATTCCTCTTTCATTTCCACTTTGAATTTTCCGGGAATTTTCCGGATTTTCCCCGTTATTTATTTTTCGTCCTTTTTCGTCCTATTTTTCAAAATCATTTGAATATTTTTATTTTCGTTTGAATCCTTTTCACTTTTTCTATCTTAATTTCGCTTTTCAATTTTCATTTTCCTTTAATTTTCCGAGTTATAACGGGTTAAAGTGTCAGTTTTTATGACATTTTAATCGCGATTTCCCGCCGTATTTGGAAAGTGATTTGACTTTTCTTTTTTTTGTTTGAATCCTTTTCAATTCCTCTTTCATTTCCACTTTGAATTTTCCGGGAATTTTCCGGATTTTCCCCGTTATTTATTTTTCGTCCTTTTTCGTCCTATTTTTCAAAATCATTTGAATATTTTTATTTTCGTTTGAATCCTTTTCACTTTTTCTATCTTAATTTCGCTTTTCAATTTTCATTTTCCTTTAATTTTCCGAGTTATAACGGGTTAAAGTGTCAGTTTTTATGACATTTTAATCGCGATTTCCCGCCGTATTTGGAAAGTGATTTGACTTTTCTTTTTTTTGTTTGAATCCTTTTCAATTCCTCTTTCATTTCCACTTTGAATTTTCCGGGAATTTTCCGGATTTTCCCCGTTATTTATTTTTCGTCCTTTTTCGTCCTATTTTTCAAAATCATTTGAATATTTTTATTTTCGTTTGAATCCTTTTCACTTTTTCTATCTTAATTTCGCTTTTCAATTTTCATTTTCCTTTAATTTTCCGAGTTATAACGGGTTAAAGTGTCAGTTTTTATGACATTTTAATCGCGATTTCCCGCCGTATTTGGAAAGTGATTTGACTTTTCTTTTTTTTGTTTGAATCCTTTTCAATTCCTCTTTCATTTCCACTTTGAATTTTCCGGGAATTTTCCGGATTTTCCCCGTTATTTATTTTTCGTCCTTTTTCGTCCTATTTTTCAAAATCATTTGAATATTTTTATTTTCGTTTGAATCCTTTTCACTTTTTCTATCTTAATTTCGCTTTTCAATTTTCATTTTCCTTTAATTTTCCGAGTTATAACGGGTTAAAGTGTCAGTTTTTATGACATTTTAATCGCGATTTCCCGCCGTATTTGGAAAGTGATTTGACTTTTCTTTTTTTTGTTTGAATCCTTTTCAATTCCTCTTTCATTTCCACTTTGAATTTTCCGGGAATTTTCCGGATTTTCCCCGTTATTTATTTTTCGTCCTTTTTCGTCCTATTTTTCAAAATCATTTGAATATTTTTATTTTCGTTTGAATCCTTTTCACTTTTTCTATCTTAATTTCGCTTTTCAATTTTCATTTTCCTTTAATTTTCCGAGTTATAACGGGTTAAAGTGTCAGTTTTTATGACATTTTAATCGCGATTTCCCGCCGTATTTGGAAAGTGATTTGACTTTTCTTTTTTTTGTTTGAATCCTTTTCAATTCCTCTTTCATTTCCACTTTGAATTTTCCGGGAATTTTCCGGATTTTCCCCGTTATTTATTTTTCGTCCTTTTTCGTCCTATTTTTCAAAATCATTTGAATATTTTTATTTTCGTTTGAATCCTTTTCACTTTTTCTATCTTAATTTCGCTTTTCAATTTTCATTTTCCTTTAATTTTCCGAGTTATAACGGGTTAAAGTGTCAGTTTTTATGACATTTTAATCGCGATTTCCCGCCGTATTTGGAAAGTGATTTGACTTTTCTTTTTTTTGTTTGAATCCTTTTCAATTCCTCTTTCATTTCCACTTTGAATTTTCCGGGAATTTTCCGGATTTTCCCCGTTATTTATTTTTCGTCCTTTTTCGTCCTATTTTTCAAAATCATTTGAATATTTTTATTTTCGTTTGAATCCTTTTCACTTTTTCTATCTTAATTTCGCTTTTCAATTTTCATTTTCCTTTAATTTTCCGAGTTATAACGGGTTAAAGTGTCAGTTTTTATGACATTTTAATCGCGATTTCCCGCCGTATTTGGAAAGTGATTTGACTTTTCTTTTTTTTGTTTGAATCCTTTTCAATTCCTCTTTCATTTCCACTTTGAATTTTCCGGGAATTTTCCGGATTTTCCCCGTTATTTATTTTTCGTCCTTTTTCGTCCTATTTTTCAAAATCATTTGAATATTTTTATTTTCGTTTGAATCCTTTTCACTTTTTCTATCTTAATTTCGCTTTTCAATTTTCATTTTCCTTTAATTTTCCGAGTTATAACGGGTTAAAGTGTCAGTTTTTATGACATTTTAATCGCGATTTCCCGCCGTATTTGGAAAGTGATTTGACTTTTCTTTTTTTTGTTTGAATCCTTTTCAATTCCTCTTTCATTTCCACTTTGAATTTTCCGGGAATTTTCCGGATTTTCCCCGTTATTTATTTTTCGTCCTTTTTCGTCCTATTTTTCAAAATCATTTGAATATTTTTATTTTCGTTTGAATCCTTTTCACTTTTTCTATCTTAATTTCGCTTTTCAATTTTCATTTTCCTTTAATTTTCCGAGTTATAACGGGTTAAAGTGTCAGTTTTTATGACATTTTAATCGCGATTTCCCGCCGTATTTGGAAAGTGATTTGACTTTTCTTTTTTTTGTTTGAATCCTTTTCAATTCCTCTTTCATTTCCACTTTGAATTTTCCGGGAATTTTCCGGATTTTCCCCGTTATTTATTTTTCGTCCTTTTTCGTCCTATTTTTCAAAATCATTTGAATATTTTTATTTTCGTTTGAATCCTTTTCACTTTTTCTATCTTAATTTCGCTTTTCAATTTTCATTTTCCTTTAATTTTCCGAGTTATAACGGGTTAAAGTGTCAGTTTTTATGACATTTTAATCGCGATTTCCCGCCGTATTTGGAAAGTGATTTGACTTTTCTTTTTTTTGTTTGAATCCTTTTCAATTCCTCTTTCATTTCCACTTTGAATTTTCCGGGAATTTTCCGGATTTTCCCCGTTATTTATTTTTCGTCCTTTTTCGTCCTATTTTTCAAAATCATTTGAATATTTTTATTTTCGTTTGAATCCTTTTCACTTTTTCTATCTTAATTTCGCTTTTCAATTTTCATTTTCCTTTAATTTTCCGAGTTATAACGGGTTAAAGTGTCAGTTTTTATGACATTTTAATCGCGATTTCCCGCCGTATTTGGAAAGTGATTTGACTTTTCTTTTTTTTGTTTGAATCCTTTTCAATTCCTCTTTCATTTCCACTTTGAATTTTCCGGGAATTTTCCGGATTTTCCCCGTTATTTATTTTTCGTCCTTTTTCGTCCTATTTTTCAAAATCATTTGAATATTTTTATTTTCGTTTGAATCCTTTTCACTTTTTCTATCTTAATTTCGCTTTTCAATTTTCATTTTCCTTTAATTTTCCGAGTTATAACGGGTTAAAGTGTCAGTTTTTATGACATTTTAATCGCGATTTCCCGCCGTATTTGGAAAGTGATTTGACTTTTCTTTTTTTTGTTTGAATCCTTTTCAATTCCTCTTTCATTTCCACTTTGAATTTTCCGGGAATTTTCCGGATTTTCCCCGTTATTTATTTTTCGTCCTTTTTCGTCCTATTTTTCAAAATCATTTGAATATTTTTATTTTCGTTTGAATCCTTTTCACTTTTTCTATCTTAATTTCGCTTTTCAATTTTCATTTTCCTTTAATTTTCCGAGTTATAACGGGTTAAAGTGTCAGTTTTTATGACATTTTAATCGCGATTTCCCGCCGTATTTGGAAAGTGATTTGACTTTTCTTTTTTTTGTTTGAATCCTTTTCAATTCCTCTTTCATTTCCACTTTGAATTTTCCGGGAATTTTCCGGATTTTCCCCGTTATTTATTTTTCGTCCTTTTTCGTCCTATTTTTCAAAATCATTTGAATATTTTTATTTTCGTTTGAATCCTTTTCACTTTTTCTATCTTAATTTCGCTTTTCAATTTTCATTTTCCTTTAATTTTCCGAGTTATAACGGGTTAAAGTGTCAGTTTTTATGACATTTTAATCGCGATTTCCCGCCGTATTTGGAAAGTGATTTGACTTTTCTTTTTTTTGTTTGAATCCTTTTCAATTCCTCTTTCATTTCCACTTTGAATTTTCCGGGAATTTTCCGGATTTTCCCCGTTATTTATTTTTCGTCCTTTTTCGTCCTATTTTTCAAAATCATTTGAATATTTTTATTTTCGTTTGAATCCTTTTCACTTTTTCTATCTTAATTTCGCTTTTCAATTTTCATTTTCTTTAATTTTCCGAGTTATAACGGGTTAAAGTGTCAGTTTTTATGACATTTTAATCGCGATTTCCCGCCGTATTTGGAAAGTGATTTGACTTTTCTTTTTTTTGTTTGAATCCTTTTCAATTCCTCTTTCATTTCCACTTTGAATTTTCCGGGAATTTTCCGGATTTTCCCCGTTATTTATTTTTCGTCCTTTTTCGTCCTATTTTTCAAAATCATTTGAATATTTTTATTTTCGTTTGAATCCTTTTCACTTTTTCTATCTTAATTTCGCTTTTCAATTTTCATTTTCCTTTAATTTTCCGAGTTATAACGGGTTAAAGTGTCAGTTTTTATGGCATTTTAATCGCGATTTCCCGCCGTATTTGGAAAGTGATTTGACTTTTCTTTTTTTTCTTTGAATCCTTTTCAATTCCTCTTTCATTTCCACTTTGAATTTTCCGGGAATTTTCCGGATTTTCCCCGTTATTTATTTTTCGTCCTTTTTCGTCCTATTTTTCAAAATCATTTGAATATTTTTATTTTCGTTTGAATCCTTTTCACTTTTTCTATCTTAATTTCGCTTTTCAATTTTCATTTTCCTTTAATTTTACGAGTTATAACGGGTTAAAGTGTCAGTTTTTATGACATTTTAATCGCGATTTCCCGCCGTATTTGGAAAGTGATTTGACTTTTCTTTTTTTTGTTTGAATCCTTTTCAATTCCTCTTTCATTTCCACTTTGAATTTTCCGGGAATTTTCCGGATTTTCCCCGTTATTTATTTTTCGTCCTATTTTTCAAAATCATTTGAATATTTTTATTTCCGTTTGAATCCTTTTCACTTTTTCTATCTTAATTTCGCTTTTCAATTTTCATTTTCCTTTAATTTTCCGAATTATAACGGGTTAAAGTGTCAGTTTTTATGACATTTTAATCGCGATTTCCCGCCGTATTTGGAAAGTGATTTGACTTTTCTTTTTTTTGTTTGAATCCTTTTCAATTCCTCTTTCATTTCCACTTTGAATTTTCCGGATTTTCCCCGTTATTTATTTTTCGTCCTTTTTCGTCCTATTTTTCAAAATCATTTGAATATTTTTATTTTCGTTTGAATCCTTTTCACTTAATTTCGCTTTTCAATTTTCATTTTCCTTTAATTTTCCGAGTTATAACGGGTTAAAGTGTCAGTTTTTATGACATTTTAATCGCGATTTCCCGCCGTATTTGGAAAGTGATTTGACTTTTCTTTTTTTTGTTTGAATCCTTTTCAATTCCTCTTTCATTTCCACTTTGAATTTTCCGGGAATTTTCCGGATTTTCCCCGTTATTTATTTTTCGTCCTTTTTCGTCCTATTTTTCAAAATCATTTGAATATTTTTATTTTCGTTTGAATCCTTTTCACTTTTTCTATCTTAATTTCGCTTTTCAATTTTCATTTTCCTTTAATTTTCCGAGTTATAACGGGTTAAAGTGTCAGTTTTTATGACATTTTAATCGCGATTTCCCGCCGTATTTGGAAAGTGATTTGACTTTTCTTTTTTTTGTTTGAATCCTTTTCAATTCCTCTTTCATTTCCACTTTGAATTTTCCGGGAATTTTCCGGATTTTCCCCGTTATTTATTTTTCGTCCTTTTTCGTCCTATTTTTCAAAATCATTTGAATATTTTTATTTTCGTTTGAATCCTTTTCACTTTTTCTATCTTAATTTCGCTTTTCAATTTTCATTTTCCTTTAATTTTCCGAGTTATAACGGGTTAAAGTGTCAGTTTTTATGACATTTTAATCGCGATTTCCCGCCGTATTTGGAAAGTGATTTGACTTTTCTTTTTTTTGTTTGAATCCTTTTCAATTCCTCTTTCATTTCCACTTTGAATTTTCCGGGAATTTTCCGGATTTTCCCCGTTATTTATTTTTCGTCCTATTTTTCAAAATCATTTGAATATTTTTATTTTCGTTTGAATCCTTTTCACTTTTTCTATCTTAATTTCGCTTTTCAATTTTCATTTTCCTTTAATTTTCCGAGTTATAACGGGTTAAAGTGTCAGTTTTTATGACATTTTAATCGCGATTTCCCGCCGTATTTGGAAAGTGATTTGACTTTTCTTTTTTTTGTTTGAATCCTTTTCAATTCCTCTTTCATTTCCACTTTGAATTTTCCGGGAATTTTCCGGATTTTCCCCGTTATTTATTTTTCGTCCTTTTTCGTCCTATTTTTCAAAATCATTTGAATATTTTTATTTTCGTTTGAATCCTTTTCACTTTTTCTATCTTAATTTCGCTTTTCAATTTTCATTTTCCTTTAATTTTCCGAGTTATAACGGGTTAAAGTGTCAGTTTTTATGACATTTTAATCGCGATTTCCCGCCGTATTTGGAAAGTGATTTGACTTTTCTTTTTTTTGTTTGAATCCTTTTCAATTCCTCTTTCATTTCCACTTTGAATTTTCCGGGAATTTTCCGGATTTTCCCCGTTATTTATTTTTCGTCCTATTTTTCAAAATCATTTGAATATTTTTATTTTCGTTTGAATCCTTTTCACTTTTTCTATCTTAATTTCGCTTTTCAATTTTCATTTTCCTTTAATTTTCCGAGTTATAACGGGTTAAAGTGTCAGTTTTTATGACATTTTAATCGCGATTTCCCGCCGTATTTGGAAAGTGATTTGACTTTTCTTTTTTTTGTTTGAATCCTTTTCAATTCCTCTTTCATTTCCACTTTGAATTTTCCGGGAATTTTCCGGATTTTCCCCGTTATTTATTTTTCGTCCTTTTTCGTCCTATTTTTCAAAATGATTTGAATATTTTTATTTTTGTTTGAATCCTTTTCACTTTTTCTATCTTAATTTCGCTTTTCAATTTTCATTTTCCTTTAATTTTCCGAGTTATAACGGGTTAAAGTGTCAGTTTTTATGACATTTTAATCGCGATTTCCCGCCGTATTTGGAAAGTGATTTGACTTTTCTTTTTTTTGTTTGAATCCTTTTCAATTCCTCTTTCATTTCCACTTTGAATTTTCCGGGAATTTTCCGGATTTTCCCCGTTATTTATTTTTCGTCCTTTTTCGTCCTATTTTTCAAAATCATTTGAATATTTTTATTTTCGTTTGAATCCTTTTCACTTTTTCTATCTTAATTTCGCTTTTCAATTTTCATTTTCCTTTAATTTTCCGAGTTATAACGGGTTAAAGTGTCAGTTTTTATGACATTTTAATCGCGATTTCCCGCCGTATTTGGAAAGTGATTTGACTTTTCTTTTTTTTGTTTGAATCCTTTTCAATTCCTCTTTCATTTCCACTTTGAATTTTCCGGGAATTTTCCGGATTTTCCCCGTTATTTATTTTTCGTCCTTTTTCGTCCTATTTTTCAAAATCATTTGAATATTTTTATTTTCGTTTGAATCCTTTTCACTTAATTTCGCTTTTCAATTTTCATTTTCCTTTAATTTTCCGAGTTATAACGGGTTAAAGTGTCAGTTTTTATGACATTTTAATCGCGATTTCCCGCCGTATTTGGAAAGTGATTTGACTTTTCTTTTTTTTGTTTGAATCCTTTTCAATTCCTCTTTCATTTCCACTTTGAATTTTCCGGGAATTTTCCGGATTTTCCCCGTTATTTATTTTTCGTCCTTTTTCGTCCTATTTTTCAAAATCATTTGAATATTTTTATTTTCGTTTGAATCCTTTTCACTTTTTCTATCTTAATTTCGCTTTTCAATTTTCATTTTCCTTTAATTTTCCGAGTTATAACATGTTAAAGTGTCAGTTTTTATGACATTTTAATCGCGATTTCCCGCCGTATTTGGAAAGTGATTTGACTTTTCTTTTTTTTGTTTGAATCCTTTTCAATTCCTCTTTCATTTCCACTTTGAATTTTCCGGGAATTTTCCGGATTTTCCCCGTTATTTATTTTTCGTCCTTTTTCGTCCTATTTTTCAAAATCATTTGAATATTTTTATTTTCGTTTGAATCCTTTTCACTTTTTCTATCTTAATTTCGCTTTTCAATTTTCATTTTCCTTTAATTTTCCGAGTTATAACGGGTTAAAGTGTCATTTTTTATGACATTTTAATCGCGATTTCCCGCCGTATTTGGAAAGTGATTTGACTTTTCTTTTTTTTGTTTGAATCCTTTTCAATTCCTCTTTCATTTCCACTTTGAATTTTCCGGGAATTTTCCGGATTTTCCCCGTTATTTATTTTTCGTCCTTTTTCGTCCTATTTTTCAAAATCATTTGAATATTTTTATTTTCGTTTGAATCCTTTTCACTTTTTCTATCTTAATTTCGCTTTTCAATTTTCATTTTCCTTTAATTTTTCGAGTTATAACGGGTTAAAGTGTCAGTTTTTATGACATTTTAATCGCGATTTCCCGCCGTATTTGGAAAGTGATTTGACTTTTCTTTTTTTTGTTTGAATCCTTTTCAATTCCTCTTTCATTTCCACTTTGAATTTTCCGGGAATTTTCCGGATTTTCCCCGTTATTTATTTTTCGTCCTTTTTCGTCCTATTTTTCAAAATCATTTGAATATTTTTATTTTCGTTTGAATCCTTTTCACTTTTTCTATCTTAATTTCGCTTTTCAATTTTCATTTTCCTTTAATTTTCCGAGTTATAACGGGTTAAAGTGTCAGTTTTTATGACATTTTAATCGCGATTTCCCGCCGTATTTGGAAAGTGATTTGACTTTTCTTTTTTTTGTTTGAATCCTTTTCAATTCCTCTTTCATTTCCACTTTGAATTTTCCGGGAATTTTCCGGATTTTCCCCGTTATTTATTTTTCGTCCTTTTTCATCCTATTTTTCAAAATCATTTGAATATTTTTATTTTCGTTTGAATCCCTTTCACTTTTTCTATCTTAATTTCGCTTTTCAATTTTCATTTTCCTTTAATTTTCCGAGTTATAACGGGTTAAAGTGTCAGTTTTTATGACATTTTAATCGCGATTTCCCGCCGTATTTGGAAAGTGATTTGACTTTTCTTTTTTTTGTTTGAATCCTTTTCAATTCCTCTTTCATTTCCACTTTGAATTTTCCGGGAATTTTCCGGATTTTCCCCGTTATTTATTTTTCGTCCTTTTTCGTCCTATTTTTCAAAATCATTTGAATATTTTTATTTTCGTTTGAATCCTTTTCACTTTTTCTATCTTAATTTCGCTTTTCAATTTTCATTTTCCTTTAATTTTCCGAGTTATAACGGGTTAAAGTGTTAGTTTTTATGACATTTTAATCGCGATTTCCCGCCGTATTTGGAAAGTGATTTGACATTTCTTTTTTTTGTTTGAATCCTTTTCAATTCCTCTTTCATTTCCACTTTGAATTTTCCGGGAATTTTCCGGATTTTCCCCGTTATTTATTTTTCGTCCTTTTTCGTCCTATTTTTCAAAATCATTTGAATATTTTTATTTTCGTTTGAATCCTTTTCACTTTTTCTATCTTAATTTCGCTTTTCAATTTTCATTTTCCTTTAATTTTCCGAGTTATAACGGGTTAAAGTGTCAGTTTTTATGACATTTTAATCGCGATTTCCCGCCGTATTTGGAAAGTGATTTGACTTTTCTTTTTTTGTTTGAATCCTTTTCAATTCCTCTTTCATTTCCACTTTGAATTTTCCGGGAATTTTCCGGATTTTCCCCGTTATTTATTTTTCGTCCTTTTTCGTCCTATTTTTCAAAATCATTTGAATATTTTTATTTTCGTTTGAATCCTTTTCACTTTTTCTATCTTAATTTCGCTTTTCAATTTTCATTTTCCTTTAATTTTCCGAGTTATAACGGGTTAAAGTGTCAGTTTTTATGACATTTTAATCGCGATTTCCCGCCGTATTTGGAAAGTGATTTGACTTTTCTTTTTTTTGTTTGAATCCTTTTCAATTCCTCTTTCATTTCCACTTTGAATTTTCCGGGAATTTTCCGGATTTTCCCCGTTATTTATTTTTCGTCCTTTTTCGTCCTATTTTTCAAAATCATTTGAATATTTTTATTTTCGTTTGAATCCTTTTCACTTTTTCTATCTTAATTTCGCTTTTCAATTTTCATTTTCCTTTAATTTTCCGAGTTATAACGGGTTAAAGTGTCAGTTTTTATGACATTTTAATCGCGATTTCCCGCCGTATTTGGAAAGTGATTTGACTTTTCTTTTTTTTGTTTGAATCCTTTTCAATTCCTCATTCATTTCCACTTTGAATTTTCCGGGAATTTTCCGGATTTTCCGCGTTATTTATTTTTCGTCCTATTTTTCAAAATCATTTGAATATTTTTATTTTCGTTTGAATCCTTTTCACTTTTTCTATCTTAATTTCGCTTTTCAATTTTCATTTTCCTTTATTTTCCGAGTTATAACGGGTTAAAGTGTCAGTTTTTATGACATTTTAATCGCGATTTCCCGCCGTATTTGGAAAGTATTTGACTTTTCTTTTTTTTGTTTGAATCCTTTTCAATTCCTCTTTCATTTCCACTTTGAATTTTCCGGGAATTTTCCGGATTTTCCCCGTTATTTATTTTTCGTCCTTTTTCGTCCTATTTTTCAAAATCATTTGAATATTTTTATTTTCGTTTGAATCCTTTTCACTTTTTCTATCTTAATTTCGCTTTTCAATTTTCATTTTCCTTTAATTTTCCGAGTTATAACGGGTTAAAGTGTCAGTTTTTATGACATTTTAATCGCGATTTCCCGCCGTATTTGGAAAGTGATTTGACTTTTCTTTTTTTTGTTTGAATCCTTTTCAATTTCTCTTTCATTTCCACTTTGAATTTTCCGGGAATTTTCCGGATTTTCCCCGTTATTTATTTTTCGTCCTTTTTCGTCCTATTTTTCAAAATCATTTGAATATTTTTATTTTCGTTTGAATCCTTTTCACTTTTTCTATCTTAATTTCGCTTTTCAATTTTCATTTTCCTTTAATTTTCCGAGTTATAACGGGTTAAAGTGTCAGTTTTTATGACATTTTAATCGCGATTTCCCGCCGTATTTGGAAAGTGATTTGACTTTTCTTTTTTTTGTTTGAATCCTTTTCAATTCCTCTTTCATTTCCACTTTGAATTTTCCGGATTTTCCCCGTTATTTATTTTTCGTCCTTTTTCGTCCTATTTTTCAAAATCATTTGAATATTTTTATTTTCGTTTGAATCCTTTTCACTTTTTCTATCTTAATTTCGCTTTTCAATTTTCATTTTCCTTTAATTTTCCGAGTTATAACGGGTTAAAGTGTCAGTTTTTATGACATTTTAATCGCGATTTCCCGCCGTATTTGGAAAGTGATTTGACTTTTCTTTTTTTTGTTTGAATCCTTTTCAATTCCTCTTTCATTTCCACTTTGAATTTTCCGGGAATTTTTCGGATTTTCCCCGTTATTTATTTTTCGTCCTTTTTCGTCCTATTTTTCAAAATCATTTGAATATTTTTATTTTCGTTTGAATCCTTTTCACTTTTTCTATCTTAATTTCGCTTTTCAATTTTCATTTTCCTTTAATTTTCCGAGTTATAACGGGTTAAAGTGTCAGTTTTTATGACATTTTAATCGCGATTTCCCGCCGTATTTGGAAAGTGATTTGACTTTTCTTTTTTTTGTTTGAATCCTTTTCAATTCCTCTTTCATTTCCACTTTGAATTTTCCGGATTTTCCCCGTTATTTATTTTTCGTCCTTTTTCGTCCTATTTTTCAAAATCATTTGAATATTTTTATTTTCGTTTGAATCCTTTTCACTTTTTCTATCTTAATTTCGCTTTTCAATTTTCATTTTCCTTTAATTTTCCGAGTTATAACGGGTTAAAGTGTCAGTTTTTATGACATTTTAATCGCGATTTCCCGCCGTATTTGGAAAGTGATTTGACTTTTCTTTTTTTTGTTTGAATCCTTTTCAATTCCTCTTTCATTTCCACTTTGAATTTTCCGGGAATTTTCCGGATTTTCCCCGTTATTTATTTTTCGTCCTTTTTCGTCCTATTTTTCAAAATCATTTGAATATTTTTATTTTCGTTTGAATCCTTTTCACTTTTTCTATCTTAATTTCGCTTTTCAATTTTCATTTTCCTTTAATTTTCCGAGTTATAACGGGTTAAAATGTCAGTTTTTATGACATTTTAATCGCGATTTCCCGCCGTATTTGGAAAGTGATTTGACTTTTCTTTTTTTTGTTTGAATCCTTTTCAATTCCTCTTTCATTTCCACTTTGAATTTTCCGGATTTTCCCCGTTATTTATTTTTCGTAATTTTTCGTCCTATTTTTCAAAATCATTTGAATATTTTTATTTTCGTTTGAATCCTTTTCACTTTTTCTATCTTAATTTCGCTTTTCAATTTTCATTTTCCTTTAATTTTCCGAGTTATAACGGGTTAAAGTGTCAGTTTTTATGACATTTTAATCGCGATTTCCCGCCGTATTTGGAAAGTGATTTGACTTTTCTTTTTTTTGTTTGAATCCTTTTCAATTCCTCTTTCATTTCCACTTTGAATTTTCCGGGAATTTTCCGGATTTTCCCCGTTATTTATTTTTCGTCCTTTTTCGTCCTATTTTTCAAAATCATTTGAATATTTTTATTTTCGTTTGAATCCTTTTCACTTTTTCTATCTTAATTTCGCTTTTCAATTTTCATTTTCCTTTAATTTTCCGAGTTATAACGGGTTAAAGTGTCAGTTTTTATGACATTTTAATCGCGATTTCCCGCCGTATTTGGAAAGTGATTTGACTTTTCTTTTTTTTGTTTGAATCCTTTTCAATTCCTCTTTCATTTCCACTTTGAATTTTCCGGGAATTTTCCGGATTTTCCCCGTTATTTATTTTTCGTCCTTTTTCGTCCTATTTTTCAAAATCATTTGAATATTTTTATTTTCGTTTGAATCCTTTTCACTTTTTCTATCTTAATTTCGCTTTTCAATTTTCATTTTCCTTTAATTTTCCGAGTTATAACGGGTTAAAGTGTCAGTTTTTATGACATTTTAATCGCGATTTCCCGCCGTATTTGGAAAGTGATTTGACTTTTCTTTTTTTTGTTTGAATCCTTTTCAATTCCTCTTTCATTTCCACTTTGAATTTTCCGGGAATTTTCCGGATTTTCCCCGTTATTTATTTTTCGTCCTTTTTCGTCCTATTTTTCAAAATCATTTGAATATTTTTATTTTCGTTTGAATCCTTTTCACTTTTTCTATCTTAATTTCGCTTTTCAATTTTCATTTTCCTTTAATTTTCCGAGTTATAACGGGTTAAAGTGTCAGTTTTTATGACATTTTAATCGCGATTTCCCGCCGTATTTGGAAAGTGATTTGACTTTTCTTTTTTTTGTTTGAATCCTTTTCAATTCCTCTTTCATTTCCACTTTGAATTTTCCGGGAATTTTCCGGATTTTCCCCGTTATTTATTTTTCGTCCTTTTTCGTCCTATTTTTCAAAATCATTTGAATATTTTTATTTTCGTTTGAATCCTTTTCACTTTTTCTATCTTAATTTCGCTTTTCAATTTTCATTTTCCTTTAATTTTCCGAGTTATAACGGGTTAAAGTGTCAGTTTTTATGACATTTTAATCGCGATTTCCCGCCGTATTTGGAAAGTGATTTGACTTTTCTTTTTTTTGTTTGAATCCTTTTCAATTCCTCTTTCATTTCCACTTTGAATTTTCCGGGAATTTTCCGGATTTTCCCCGTTATTTATTTTTCGTCCTTTTTCGTCCTATTTTTCAAAATCATTTGAATATTTTTATTTTCGTTTGAATCCTTTTCACTTTTTCTATCTTAATTTCGCTTTTCAATTTTCATTTTCCTTTAATTTTCCGAGTTATAACGGGTTAAAGTGTCAGTTTTTATGACATTTTAATCGCGATTTCCCGCCGTATTTGGAAAGTGATTTGACTTTTCTTTTTTTTGTTTGAATCCTTTTCAATTCCTCTTTCATTTCCACTTTGAATTTTCCGGGAATTTTCCGGATTTTCCCCGTTATTTATTTTTCGTCCTTTTTCGTCCTATTTTTCAAAATCATTTGAATATTTTTATTTTCGTTTGAATCCTTTTCACTTTTTCTATCTTAATTTCGCTTTTCAATTTTCATTTTCCTTTAATTTTCCGAGTTATAACGGGTTAAAGTGTCAGTTTTTATGACATTTTAATCGCGATTTCCCGCCGTATTTGGAAAGTGATTTGACTTTTCTTTTTTTTGTTTGAATCCTTTTCAATTCCTCTTTCATTTCCACTTTGAATTTTCCGGGAATTTTCCGGATTTTCCCCGTTATTTATTTTTCGTCCTTTTTCGTCCTATTTTTCAAAATCATTTGAATATTTTTATTTTCGTTTGAATCCTTTTCACTTTTTCTATCTTAATTTCGCTTTTCAATTTTCATTTTCCTTTAATTTTCCGAGTTATAACGGGTTAAAGTGTCAGTTTTTATGACATTTTAATCGCGATTTCCCGCCGTATTTGGAAAGTGATTTGACTTTTCTTTTTTTTGTTTGAATCCTTTTCAATTCCTCTTTCATTTCCACTTTGAATTTTCCGGGAATTTTCCGGATTTTCCCCGTTATTTATTTTTCGTCCTTTTTCGTCCTATTTTTCAAAATCATTTGAATATTTTTATTTTCGTTTGAATCCTTTTCACTTTTTCTATCTTAATTTCGCTTTTCAATTTTCATTTTCCTTTAATTTTCCGAGTTATAACGGGTTAAAGTGTCAGTTTTTATGACATTTTAATCGCGATTTCCCGCCGTATTTGGAAAGTGATTTGACTTTTCTTTTTTTTGTTTGAATCCTTTTCAATTCCTCTTTCATTTCCACTTTGAATTTTCCGGGAATTTTCCGGATTTTCCCCGTTATTTATTTTTCGTCCTTTTTCGTCCTATTTTTCAAAATCATTTGAATATTTTTATTTTCGTTTGAATCCTTTTCACTTTTTCTATCTTAATTTCGCTTTTCAATTTTCATTTTCCTTTAATTTTCCGAGTTATAACGGGTTAAAGTGTCAGTTTTTATGACATTTTAATCGCGATTTCCCGCCGTATTTGGAAAGTGATTTGACTTTTCTTTTTTTTGTTTGAATCCTTTTCAATTCCTCTTTCATTTCCACTTTGAATTTTCCGGGAATTTTCCGGATTTTCCCCGTTATTTATTTTTCGTCCTTTTTCGTCCTATTTTTCAAAATCATTTGAATATTTTTATTTTCGTTTGAATCCTTTTCACTTTTTCTATCTTAATTTCGCTTTTCAATTTTCATTTTCCTTTAATTTTCCGAGTTATAACGGGTTAAAGTGTCAGTTTTTATGACATTTTAATCGCGATTTCCCGCCGTATTTGGAAAGTGATTTGACTTTTCTTTTTTTTGTTTGAATCCTTTTCAATTCCTCTTTCATTTCCACTTTGAATTTTCCGGGAATTTTCCGGATTTTCCCCGTTATTTATTTTTCGTCCTTTTTCGTCCTATTTTTCAAAATCATTTGAATATTTTTATTTTCGTTTGAATCCTTTTCACTTTTTCTATCTTAATTTCGCTTTTCAATTTTCATTTTCCTTTAATTTTCCGAGTTATAACGGGTTAAAGTGTCAGTTTTTATGACATTTTAATCGCGATTTCCCGCCGTATTTGGAAAGTGATTTGACTTTTCTTTTTTTTGTTTGAATCCTTTTCAATTCCTCTTTCATTTCCACTTTGAATTTTCCGGGAATTTTCCGGATTTTCCCCGTTATTTATTTTTCGTCCTTTTTCGTCCTATTTTTCAAAATCATTTGAATATTTTTATTTTCGTTTGAATCCTTTTCACTTTTTCTATCTTAATTTCGCTTTTCAATTTTCATTTTCCTTTAATTTTCCGAGTTATAACGGGTTAAAGTGTCAGTTTTTATGACATTTTAATCGCGATTTCCCGCCGTATTTGGAAAGTGATTTGACTTTTCTTTTTTTTGTTTGAATCCTTTTCAATTCCTCTTTCATTTCCACTTTGAATTTTCCGGGAATTTTCCGGATTTTCCCCGTTATTTATTTTTCGTCCTTTTTCGTCCTATTTTTCAAAATCATTTGAATATTTTTATTTTCGTTTGAATCCTTTTCACTTTTTCTATCTTAATTTCGCTTTTCAATTTTCATTTTCCTTTAATTTTCCGAGTTATAACGGGTTAAAGTGTCAGTTTTTATGACATTTTAATCGCGATTTCCCGCCGTATTTGGAAAGTGATTTGACTTTTCTTTTTTTTGTTTGAATCCTTTTCAATTCCTCTTTCATTTCCACTTTGAATTTTCCGGGAATTTTCCGGATTTTCCCCGTTATTTATTTTTCGTCCTTTTTCGTCCTATTTTTCAAAATCATTTGAATATTTTTATTTTCGTTTGAATCCTTTTCACTTTTTCTATCTTAATTTCGCTTTTCAATTTTCATTTTCCTTTAATTTTCCGAGTTATAACGGGTTAAAGTGTCAGTTTTTATGACATTTTAATCGCGATTTCCCGCCGTATTTGGAAAGTGATTTGACTTTTCTTTTTTTTGTTTGAATCCTTTTCAATTCCTCTTTCATTTCCACTTTGAATTTTCCGGGAATTTTCCGGATTTTCCCCGTTATTTATTTTTCGTCCTTTTTCGTCCTATTTTTCAAAATCATTTGAATATTTTTATTTTCGTTTGAATCCTTTTCACTTTTTCTATCTTAATTTCGCTTTTCAATTTTCATTTTCCTTTAATTTTCCGAGTTATAACGGGTTAAAATGTCAGTTTTTATGACATTTTAATCGCGATTTCCCGCCGTATTTGGAAAGTGATTTGACTTTTCTTTTTTTTGTTTGAATCCTTTTCAATTCCTCTTTCATTTCCACTTTGAATTTTCCGGGAATTTTCCGGATTTTCCCCGTTATTTATTTTTCGTAATTTTTCGTCCTATTTTTCAAAATCATTTGAATATTTTTATTTTCGTTTGAATCCTTTTCACTTTTTCTATCTTAATTTCGCTTTTCAATTTTCATTTTCCTTTAATTTTCCGAGTTATAACGGGTTAAAGTGTCAGTTTTTATGACATTTTAATCGCGATTTCCCGCCGTATTTGGAAAGTGATTTGACTTTTCTTTTTTTTGTTTGAATCCTTTTCAATTCCTCTTTCATTTCCACTTTGAATTTTCCGGGAATTTTCCGGATTTTCCCCGTTATTTATTTTTCGTCCTTTTTCGTCCTATTTTTCAAAATCATTTGAATATTTTTATTTTCGTTTGAATCCTTTTCACTTTTTCTATCTTAATTTCGCTTTTCAATTTTCATTTTCTTTAATTTTCCGAGTTATAACGGGTTAAAGTGTCAGTTTTTATGACATTTTAATCGCGATTTCCCGCCGTATTTGGAAAGTGATTTGACTTTTCTTTTTTTTGTTTGAATCCTTTTCAATTCCTCTTTCATTTCCACTTTGAATTTTCCGGGAATTTTCCGGATTTTCCCCGTTATTTATTTTTCGTCCTTTTTCGTCCTATTTTTCAAAATCATTTGAATATTTTTATTTTCGTTTGAATCCTTTTCACTTTTTCTATCTTAATTTCGCTTTTCAATTTTCATTTTCCTTTAATTTTCCGAGTTATAACGGGTTAAAGTGTCAGTTTTTATGACATTTTAATCGCGATTTCCCGCCGTATTTGGAAAGTGATTTGACTTTTCTTTTTTTTGTTTGAATCCTTTTCAATTCCTCTTTCATTTCCACTTTGAATTTTCCGGGAATTTTCCGGATTTTCCCCGTTATTTATTTTTCGTCCTTTTTCGTCCTATTTTTCAAAATCATTTGAATATTTTTATTTTCGTTTGAATCCTTTTCACTTTTTCTATCTTAATTTCGCTTTTCAATTTTCATTTTCCTTTAATTTTCCGAGTTATAACGGGTTAAAATGTCAGTTTTTATGACATTTTAATCGCGATTTCCCGCCGTATTTGGAAAGTGATTTGACTTTTCTTTTTTTTGTTTGAATCCTTTTCAATTCCTCTTTCATTTCCACTTTGAATTTTCCGGGAATTTTCCGGATTTTCCCCGTTATTTATTTTTCGTAATTTTTCGTCCTATTTTTCAAAATCATTTGAATATTTTTATTTTCGTTTGAATCCTTTTCACTTTTTCTATCTTAATTTCGCTTTTCAATTTTCATTTTCCTTTAATTTTCCGAGTTATAACGGGTTAAAGTGTCAGTTTTTATGACATTTTAATCGCGATTTCCCGCCGTATTTGGAAAGTGATTTGACTTTTCTTTTTTTTGTTTGAATCCTTTTCAATTCCTCTTTCATTTCCACTTTGAATTTTCCGGGAATTTTCCGGATTTTCCCCGTTATTTATTTTTCGTCCTTTTTCGTCCTATTTTTCAAAATCATTTGAATATTTTTATTTTCGTTTGAATCCTTTTCACTTTTTCTATCTTAATTTCGCTTTTCAATTTTCATTTTCCTTTAATTTTCCGAGTTATAACGGGTTAAAGTGTCAGTTTTTATGACATTTTAATCGCGATTTCCCGCCGTATTTGGAAAGTGATTTGACTTTTCTTTTTTTTCTTTGAATCCTTTTCAATTCCTCTTTCATTTCCACTTTGAATTTTCCGGGAATTTTCCGGATTTTCCCCGTTATTTATTTTTCGTCCTTTTTCGTCCTATTTTTCAAAATCATTTGAATATTTTTATTTTCGTTTGAATCCTTTTCACTTTTTCTATCTTAATTTCGCTTTTTCAATTTTCATTTTCCTTTAATTTTCCGAGTTATAACGGGTTAAAGTGTCAGTTTTTATGACATTTTAATCGCGATTTCCCGCCGTATTTGGAAAGTGATTTGACTTTTCTTTTTTTTGTTTGAATCCTTTTCAATTCCTCTTTCATTTCCACTTTGAATTTTCCGGGAATTTTCCGGATTTTCCCCGTTATTTATTTTTCGTCCTTTTTCGTCCTATTTTTCAAAATCATTTGAATATTTTTATTTTCGTTTGAATCCTTTTCACTTTTTCTATCTTAATTTCGCTTTTCAATTTTCATTTTCCTTTAATTTTCCGAGTTATAACGGGTTAAAGTGTCAGTTTTTATGACATTTTAATCGCGATTTCCCGCCGTATTTGGAAAGTGATTTGACTTTTCTTTTTTTTGTTTGAATCCTTTTCAATTCCTCTTTCATTTCCACTTTGAATTTTCCTGGAATTTTCCGGATTTTCCCCGTTATTTTTTTTTCGTCCTTTTTCGTCCTATTTTTCAAAATCATTTGAATATTTTTATTTTCGTTTGAATCCTTTTCACTTTTTCTATCTTAATTTCGCTTTTCAATTTTCATTTTCCTTTAATTTTCCGAGTTATAACGGGTTAAAGTGTCAGTTTTTATGACATTTTAATCGCGATTTCCCGCCGTATTTGGAAAGTGATTTGACTTTTCTTTTTTTGTTTGAATCCTTTTCAATTCCTCTTTCATTTCCACTTTGAATTTTCCGGGAATTTTCCGGATTTTCCCCGTTATTTATTTTTCGTCCTTTTTCGTCCTATTTTTCAAAATCATTTGAATATTTTTATTTTCGTTTGAATCCTTTTCACTTTTTCTATCTTAATTTCGCTTTTCAATTTTCATTTTCCTTTAATTTTCCGAGTTATAACGGGTTAAAGTGTCAGTTTTTATGACATTTTAATCGCGATTTCCCGCCGTATTTGGAAAGTGATTTGACTTTTCTTTTTTTTGTTTGAATCCTTTTCAATTCCTCTTTCATTTCCACTTTGAATTTTCCGGGAATTTTCCGGATTTTCCCCGTTATTTATTTTTCGTCCTTTTTCGTCCTATTTTTCAAAATCATTTGAATATTTTTATTTTCGTTTGAATCCTTTTCACTTTTTCTATCTTAATTTCGCTTTTCAATTTTCATTTTCCTTTAATTTTCCGAGTTATAACGGGTTAAAGTGTCAGTTTTTATGACATTTTAATCGCGATTTCCCGCCGTATTTGGAAAGTGATTTGACTTTTCTTTTTTTTGTTTGAATCCTTTTCAATTCCTCTTTCATTTCCACTTTGAATTTTCCGGGAATTTTCCGGATTTTCCCCGTTATTTATTTTTCGTCCTTTTTCGTCCTATTTTTCAAAATCATTTGAATATTTTTATTTTCGTTTGAATCCTTTTCACTTTTTCTATCTTAATTTCGCTTTTCAATTTTCATTTTCCTTTAATTTTCCGAGTTATAACGGGTTAAAGTGTCAGTTTTTATGACATTTTAATCGCGATTTCCCGCCGTATTTGGAAAGTGATTTGACTTTTCTTTTTTTGTTTGAATCCTTTTCAATTCCTCTTTCATTTCCACTTTGAATTTTCCGGGAATTTTCCGGATTTTCCCCGTTATTTATTTTTCGTCCTTTTTCGTCCTATTTTTCAAAATCATTTGAATATTTTTATTTTCGTTTGAATCCTTTTCACTTTTTCTATCTTAATTTCGCTTTTCAATTTTCATTTTCCTTTAATTTTCCGAGTTATAACGGGTTAAAGTGTCAGTTTTTATGACATTTTAATCGCGATTTCCCGCCGTATTTGGAAAGTGATTTGACTTTTCTTTTTTTTGTTTGAATCCTTTTCAATTCCTCTTTCATTTCCACTTTGAATTTTCCGGGAATTTTCCGGATTTTCCCCGTTATTTATTTTTCGTCCTTTTTCGTCCTATTTTTCAAAATCATTTGAATATTTTTATTTTCGTTTGAATCCTTTTCACTTTTTCTATCTTAATTTCGCTTTTCAATTTTCATTTTCCTTTAATTTTCCGAGTTATAACGGGTTAAAGTGTCAGTTTTTATGACATTTTAATCGCGATTTCCCGCCGTATTTGGAAAGTGATTTGACTTTTCTTTTTTTTGTTTGAATGCTTTTCAATTCCTCTTTCATTTCCACTTTGAATTTTCCGGGAATTTTCCGGATTTTCCCCGTTATTTATTTTTCGTCCTTTTTCGTCCTATTTTTCAAAATCATTTGAATATTTTTATTTTCGTTTGAATCCTTTTCACTTTTTCTATCTTAATTTCGCTTTTCAATTTTCATTTTCCTTTAATTTTCCGAGTTATAACGGGTTAAAGTGTCAGTTTTTATGACATTTTAATCGCGATTTCCCGCCGTATTTGGAAAGTGATTTGACTTTTCTTTTTTTTGTTTGAATCCTTTTCAATTCCTCTTTCATTTCCACTTTGAATTTTCCGGGAATTTTCCGGATTTTCCCCGTTATTTATTTTTCGTCCTTTTTCGTCCTATTTTTCAAAATCATTTGAATATTTTTATTTTCGTTTGAATCCTTTTCACTTTTTCTATCTTAATTTCGCTTTTCAATTTTCATTTTCCTTTAATTTTCCGAGTTATAACGGGTTAAAGTGTCAGTTTTTATGACATTTTAATCGCGATTTCCCGCCGTATTTGGAAAGTGATTTGACTTTTCTTTTTTTTGTTTGAATCCTTTTCAATTCCTCTTTCATTTCCACTTTGAATTTTCCGGGAATTTTCCGGATTTTCCCCGTTATTTATTTTTCGTCCTTTTTCGTCCTATTTTTCAAAATCATTTGAATATTTTTATTTTCGTTTGAATCCTTTTCACTTTTTCTATCTTAATTTCGCTTTTCAATTTTCATTTTCCTTTAATTTTCCGAGTTATAACGGGTTAAAGTGTCAGTTTTTATGACATTTTAATCGCGATTTCCCGCCGTATTTGGAAAGTGATTTGACTTTTCTTTTTTTTGTTTGAATCCTTTTCAATTCCTCTTTCATTTCCACTTTGAATTTTCCGGGAATTTTCCGGATTTTCCCCGTTATTTATTTTTCGTCCTTTTTCGTCCTATTTTTCAAAATCATTTGAATATTTTTATTTTCGTTTGAATCCTTTTCACTTTTTCTATCTTAATTTCGCTTTTCAATTTTCATTTTCCTTTAATTTTCCGAGTTATAACGGGTTAAAGTGTCAGTTTTTATGACATTTTAATCGCGATTTCCCGCCGTATTTGGAAAGTGATTTGAGTTTTCTTTTTTTTGTTTGAATCCTTTTCAATTCCTCTTTCATTTCCACTTTGAATTTTCCGGGAATTTTCCGGATTTTCCCCGTTATTTATTTTTCGTCCTTTTTCGTCCTATTTTTCAAAATCATTTGAATATTTTTATTTTCGTTTGAATCCTTTTCACTTTTTCTATCTTAATTTCGCTTTTCAATTTTCATTTTCCTTTAATTTTCCGAGTTATAACGGGTTAAAGTGTCAGTTTTTATGACATTTTAATCGCGATTTCCCGCCGTATTTGGAAAGTGATTTGACTTTTCTTTTTTTTGTTTGAATCCTTTTCAATTCCTCTTTCATTTCCACTTTGAATTTTCCGGGAATTTTCCGGATTTTCCCCGTTATTTATTTTTCGTCCTTTTTCGTCCTATTTTTCAAAATCATTTGAATATTTTTATTTTCGTTTGAATCCTTTTCACTTTTTCTATCTTAATTTCGCTTTTCAATTTTCATTTTCCTTTAATTTTCCGAGTTATAACGGGTTAAAGTGTCAGTTTTTATGACATTTTAATCGCGATTTCCCGCCGTATTTGGAAAGTGATTTGACTTTTCTTTTTTTTGTTTGAATCCTTTTCAATTCCTCTTTCATTTCCACTTTGAATTTTCCGGGAATTTTCCGGATTTTCCCCGTTATTTATTTTTCGTCCTTTTTCGTCCTATTTTTCAAAATCATTTGAATATTTTTATTTTCGTTTGAATCCTTTTCACTTTTTCTATCTTAATTTCGCTTTTCAATTTTCATTTTCCTTTAATTTTCCGAGTTATAACGGGTTAAAGTGTCAGTTTTTATGACATTTTAATCGCGATTTCCCGCCGTATTTGGAAAGTGATTTGACTTTTCTTTTTTTTGTTTGAATCCTTTTCAATTCCTCTTTCATTTCCACTTTGAATTTTCCGGGAATTTTCCGGATTTTCCCCGTTATTTATTTTTCGTCCTTTTTCGTCCTATTTTTCAAAATCATTTGAATATTTTTATTTTCGTTTGAATCCTTTTCACTTTTTCTATCTTAATTTCGCTTTTCAATTTTCATTTTCCTTTAATTTTCCGAGTTATAACGGGTTAAAGTGTCAGTTTTTATGACATTTTAATCGCGATTTCCCGCCGTATTTGGAAAGTGATTTGACTTTTCTTTTTTTTGTTTGAATCCTTTTCAATTCCTCTTTCATTTCCACTTTGAATTTTCCGGGAATTTTCCGGATTTTCCCCGTTATTTATTTTTCGTCCTTTTTCGTCCTATTTTTCAAAATCATTTGAATATTTTTATTTTCGTTTGAATCCTTTTCACTTTTTCTATCTTAATTTCGCTTTTCAATTTTCATTTTCCTTTAATTTTCCGAGTTATAACGGGTTAAAGTGTCAGTTTTTATGACATTTTAATCGCGATTTCCCGCCGTATTTGGAAAGTGATTTGACTTTTCTTTTTTTTGTTTGAATCCTTTTCAATTCCTCTTTCATTTCCACTTTGAATTTTCCGGGAATTTTCCGGATTTTCCCCGTTATTTATTTTTCGTCCTTTTTCGTCCTATTTTTCAAAATCATTTGAATATTTTTATTTTCGTTTGAATCCTTTTCACTTTTTCTATCTTAATTTCGCTTTTCAATTTTCATTTTCCTTTAATTTTCCGAGTTATAACGGGTTAAAGTGTCAGTTTTTATGACATTTTAATCGCGATTTCCCGCCGTATTTGGAAAGTGATTTGACTTTTCTTTTTTTTGTTTGAATCCTTTTCAATTCCTCTTTCATTTCCACTTTGAATTTTCCGGGAATTTTCCGGATTTTCCCCGTTATTTATTTTTCGTCCTTTTTCGTCCTATTTTTCAAAATCATTTGAATATTTTTATTTTCGTTTGAATCCTTTTCACTTTTTCTATCTTAATTTCGCTTTTCAATTTTCATTTTCCTTTAATTTTCCGAGTTATAACGGGTTAAAGTGTCAGTTTTTATGACATTTTAATCGCGATTTCCCGCCGTATTTGGAAAGTGATTTGACTTTTCTTTTTTTTGTTTGAATCCTTTTCAATTCCTCTTTCATTTCCACTTTGAATTTTCCGGGAATTTTCCGGATTTTCCCCGTTATTTATTTTTCGTCCTTTTTCGTCCTATTTTTCAAAATCATTTGAATATTTTTATTTTCGTTTGAATCCTTTTCACTTTTTCTATCTTAATTTCGCTTTTCAATTTTCATTTTCTTTAATTTTCCGAGTTATAACGGGTTAAAGTGTCAGTTTTTATGACATTTTAATCGCGATTTCCCGCCGTATTTGGAAAGTGATTTGACTTTTCTTTTTTTTGTTTGAATCCTTTTCAATTCCTCTTTCATTTCCACTTTGAATTTTCCGGGAATTTTCCGGATTTTCCCCGTTATTTATTTTTCGTCCTTTTTCGTCCTATTTTTCAAAATCATTTGAATATTTTTATTTTCGTTTGAATCCTTTTCACTTTTTCTATCTTAATTTCGCTTTTCAATTTTCATTTTCCTTTAATTTTCCGAGTTATAACGGGTTAAAGTGTCAGTTTTTATGACATTTTAATCGCGATTTCCCGCCGTATTTGGAAAGTGATTTGACTTTTCTTTTTTTTCTTTGAATCCTTTTCAATTCCTCTTTCATTTCCACTTTGAATTTTCCGGGAATTTTCCGGATTTTCCCCGTTATTTATTTTTCGTCCTTTTTCGTCCTATTTTTCAAAATCATTTGAATATTTTTATTTTCGTTTGAATCCTTTTCACTTTTTCTATCTTAATTTCGCTTTTCAATTTTCATTTTCCTTTAATTTTCCGAGTTATAACGGGTTAAAGTGTCAGTTTTTATGACATTTTAATCGCGATTTCCCGCCGTATTTGGAAAGTGATTTGACTTTTCTTTTTTTTGTTTGAATCCTTTTCAATTCCTCTTTCATTTCCACTTTGAATTTTCCGGGAATTTTCCGGATTTTCCCCGTTATTTATTTTTCGTCCTTTTTCGTCCTATTTTTCAAAATCATTTGAATATTTTTATTTTCGTTTGAATCCTTTTCACTTTTTCTATCTTAATTTCGCTTTTCAATTTTCATTTTCCTTTAATTTTCCGAGTTATAACGGGTTAAAGTGTCAGTTTTTATGACATTTTAATCGCGATTTCCCGCCGTATTTGGAAAGTGATTTGACTTTTCTTTTTTTTCTTTGAATCCTTTTCAATTCCTCTTTCATTTCCACTTTGAATTTTCCGGGAATTTTCCGGATTTTCCCCGTTATTTATTTTTCGTCCTTTTTCGTCCTATTTTTCAAAATCATTTGAATATTTTTATTTTCGTTTGAATCCTTTTCACTTTTTCTATCTTAATTTCGCTTTTCAATTTTCATTTTCCTTTAATTTTCCGAGTTATAACGGGTTAAAGTGTCAGTTTTTATGACATTTTAATCGCGATTTCCCGCCGTATTTGGAAAGTGATTTGACTTTTCTTTTTTTTGTTTGAATCCTTTTCAATTCCTCTTTCATTTCCACTTTGAATTTTCCGGGAATTTTCCGGATTTTCCCCGTTATTTATTTTTCGTCCTTTTTCGTCCTATTTTTCAAAATCATTTGAATATTTTTATTTTCGTTTGAATCCTTTTCACTTTTTCTATCTTAATTTCGCTTTTCAATTTTCATTTTCCTTTAATTTTCCGAGTTATAACGGGTTAAAGTGTCAGTTTTTATGACATTTTAATCGCGATTTCCCGCCGTATTTGGAAAGTGTTTTGACTTTTCTTTTTTTTGTTTGAATCCTTTTCAATTCCTCTTCCATTTCCACTTTGAATTTTCCGGGAATTTTCCGGATTTTCCCCGTTATTTATTTTTCGTCCTTTTTCGTCCTATTTTTCAAAATCATTTGAATATTTTTATTTTCGTTTGAATCCTTTTCACTTTTTCTATCTTAATTTCGCTTTTCAATTTTCATTTTCCTTTAATTTTCCGAGTTATAACGGGTTAAAGTGTCAGTTTTTATGACATTTTAATCGCGATTTCCCGCCGTATTTGGAAAGTGATTTGACTTTTCTTTTTTTTGTTTGAATCCTTTTCAATTCCTCTTTCATTTCCACTTTGAATTTTCCGGGAATTTTCCGGATTTTCCCCGTTATTTATTTTTCGTCCTTTTTCGTCCTATTTTTCAAAATCATTTGAATATTTTTATTTTCGTTTGAATCCTTTTCACTTAATTTCGCTTTTCAATTTTCATTTTCCTTTAATTTTCCGAGTTATAACGGGTTAAAGTGTCAGTTTTTATGACATTTTAATCGCGATTTCCCGCCGTATTTGGAAAGTGATTTGACTTTTCTTTTTTTGTTTGAATCCTTTTCAATTCCTCTTTCATTTCCACTTTGAATTTTCCGGGAATTTTCCGGATTTTCCCCGTTATTTATTTTTCGTCCTTTTTCGTCCTATTTTTCAAAATCATTTGAATATTTTTATTTTCGTTTGAATCCTTTTCACTTTTTCTATCTTAATTTCGCTTTTCAATTTTCATTTTCCTTTAATTTTCCGAGTTATAACGGGTTAAAGTGTCAGTTTTTATGACATTTTAATCGCGATTTCCCGCCTTATTTGGAAAGTGTTTTGACTTTTCTTTTTTTTGTTTGAATCCTTTTCAATTCCTCTTCCATTTCCACTTTGAATTTTCCGGGAATTTTCCGGATTTTCCCCGTTATTTATTTTTCGTCCTTTTTCGTCCTATTTTTCAAAATCATTTGAATATTTTTATTTTCGTTTGAATCCTTTTCACTTTTTCTATCTTAATTTCGCTTTTCAATTTTCATTTTCCTTTAATTTTCCGAGTTATAACGGGTTAAAGTGTCAGTTTTTATGACATTTTAATCGCGATTTCCCGCCGTATTTGGAAAGTGATTTGACTTTTCTTTTTTTTGTTTGAATCCTTTTCAATTCCTCTTTCATTTCCACTTTGAATTTTCCGGGAATTTTCCGGATTTTCCCCGTTATTTATTTTTCGTCCTTTTTCGTCCTATTTTTCAAAATCATTTGAATATTTTTATTTTCGTTTGAATCCTTTTCACTTAATTTCGCTTTTCAATTTTCATTTTCCTTTAATTTTCCGAGTTATAACGGGTTAAAGTGTCAGTTTTTATGACATTTTAATCGCGATTTCCCGCCGTATTTGGAAAGTGATTTGACTTTTCTTTTTTTTGTTTGAATCCTTTTCAATTCCTCTTTCATTTCCACTTTGAATTTTCCGGGAATTTTCCGGATTTTCCCCGTTATTTATTTTTCGTCCTATTTTTCAAAATCATTTGAATATTTTTATTTTCGTTTGAATCCTTTTCACTTTTTCTATCTTAATTTCGCTTTTCAATTTTCATTTTCCTTTAATTTTCCGAGTTATAACGGGTTAAAGTGTCAGTTTTTATGACATTTTAATCGCGATTTCCCGCCGTATTTGGAAAGTGATTTGACTTTTCTTTTTGTGCTGGTTTCTGTTAACTTAATGTTCTTTTTCGTTAATAAATTCCATAAACCGGACGAAAACATCACCTTTTGGTAGTTTTACCAAAAAATAAAGTTTTGTGGTGGTTTCTACTAAATTTTATGTTCTTTTTCGTTAATAAAATCCATAAACTGGACGAAAATATCACTTTTGGTAGTTTTACCAAAAAATAAAGTTTTGTGCTGGTTTCTGCTAACTTAATGTTCTTTTTCGTTAATAAAATCCATAAACTGGACGAAAACATCACCTTTTGGTAGTTTTACCAAAAAATTAAGTTTTGTGCTGGTTTCTGCTAACTTAATTTTCTTTTTCGTTAATAAAATCCATAAACTGGACGAAAACATCACTTTTTGGTAGTTTTACCAAAAAAAAAGTTTTGTGGTGGTTTCTGTTAAATTTTATGTTCTTTTTCGTTAATAAAATCCACAAACTTGACGAAAATATCACTTTTTGGTAGTTTTACCAAAAAATAAAGCTTTGTGGCGGTTTCTGTTAAATTTTATGTTCTTTTTCTGTAATAAAATCCATAAACTTGACGAAAATATCACTTTTTTTGGTTTCTGCTAAATTTTATGTTCTTTTTCGTTAATAAATTCCATAAACCGGACGAAAACATCACCTTTTGGTAGTTTTACCAAAAAATTAAGTTTTGTGCTGGTTTCTGCTAAATTTTATGTTTTTTTTCGTTAATAAAATCCATAAACTGGACGAAAATATCACTTTTGGTAGTTTTACCAAAAAATAAAGTTTTGTGCTGGTTTCTGCTAACTTAATGTTCTTTTTCGTTAATAAAATCCATAAACTGGACGAAAATATCACTTTTGGTAGTTTTACCAAAAAAAAAAGTTTTGTGCTGGTTTCTGCTAACTTAATGTTCTTTTTCGTTAATAAAATCCATAAACTGGACGAAAACATCACCTTTTGGTAGTTTTACCAAAAAAAAAAGTTTTGTGCTGGTTTCTGCTAAATTTTATGTTCTTTTTCGTTAATAAATTCCATAAACCGGACGAAAACATCACCTTTTGGTAGTTTTACCAAAAAATAAAGTTTTGTGCTGGTTTCTGCTAACTTAATGTTCTTTTTCGTTAATAAAATCCATAAACTGGACGAAAACATCACCTTTTGGTAGTTTTACCAAAAAATAAAGTTTTGTGCTGGTTTCTGCTAACTTAATGTTCTTTTTCGTTAATAAAATCCATAAACTGGACGAAAACATCACCTTTTGGTAGTTTTACCAAAAAATAAAGTTTTGTGCTGGTTTCTGCTAACTTAATGTTCTTTTTCGTTAATAAAATCCATAAACTGGACGAAAATATTCCTTTTCAGCAATTTTAGCAAAATATAATAAAATAAAGTTTTGTGCTGGTTTCTGCTAAATTTTATGCTCTTTTCGTTAATAAATTCCATAAACTGGACGAAACATCACTTTTTGGTAGTTTTACCAAAAAATAAAGTTTTGTGCTGGTTTCTGCTAACTTAATGTTCTTTTTCGTTAATAAAATCCATAAACTGGACGAAAATATCACTTTTGGTAGTTTCACCAAAAAATAAAGTTTTGTGCTGGTTTCTGCTAACTTAATGTTCTTTTTCGTTAATAAAATCCATAAACTGGACGAAAACATCACCTTTTGGTAGTTTTACCAAAAAAAAAAGTTTTGTGCTGGTTTCTGCTAAATTTTATGTTCTTTTTCGTTAATAAATTCCATAAACCGGACGAAAACATCACCTTTTGGTAGTTTTACCAAAAAATAAAGTTTTGTGCTGGTTTCTGCTAACTTAATGTTCTTTTTCGTTAATAAATTCCATAAACTGGACGAAAATATCACTTTTGGTAGTTTTACCAAAAACTAAAGTTTTGTGGCGGTTTCTGATAATTTTATGTCCTCTTTCGTTAATAAAATCCATAAACTGGACGAAAATATCACTTTTGGTAGTTTTACCAAAAAATAAAGTTTTGTGCTGGTTTCTGCTAACTTAATGTTCTTTTTCGTTAATAAAATCCATAAACTGGACGAAAACATCACTTTTTGGTAGTTTTACCAAAAAAAAAGTTTTGTGCTGGTTTCTGCTAACTTAATGTTCTTTTTCGTTAATAAAATCCATAAACTGGACGAAAACATCACCTTTTGGTAGTTTTACCAAAAAATAAAGTTTTGTGGAGGTTTCTGATAATTTTATGTCCTCTTTCGTTAATAAAATCCATAGACTGCACGAAAATATCACTTTTTGGTAATTTTACCAAAAAAAAAAGTTTTGTGCTGGTTTCTGCTAACTTAATGTTCTTTTTCGTTAATAAAATCCATAAACTGGACGAAAACATCACCTTTTGGTAGTTTTACCAAAAAATAAAGTTTTGTGATGGTTTCTGCTAAATTTTATGTTCTTTTTCGTTAATAAAATCCATAAACTGGACGAAAATATTACTTTTGGCAGTTTAAAAAAAAAAAAAGTTTTGTGGCGGTTTCTGATAATTTTATGTTCTTTTTCGTTAATAAAATCCATAAACTGGACGAAAGTATCATTTTTTGGTAGTTTTACCAAAAACTAAAGTTTTGTGGCGGTTTCTGATAATTTTATGTCCTTTTCGTTAATAAAATCAATAAACTAGACGAAAATATCACTTTCTGGTAGTTTTACCAATAAATAAAGTTTTGTGGTGGTTTCTGCTAACTTAATGTTCTTTTTCGTTAATAAAATCCATAAACTTGACGAAAATATAAATTTTGGTAGTTTTACCAAAAAATAAAGTTTTGTGGTGGTTTCTGATAATTTTATGTCCTTTTTCGTTAATAAAATCAATAAACTTGACGAAAATATCACTTTTTAGTAGTTTTACCAAAAAATAAAGTTTTGTGGTGGTTTCTGATAATTTTATGTCCTTTTTCGTTAATAAAATCAATAAACTTGACGAAAATATCACTTTTTGGTAGTATTACCAAAAAATAAAGTTTTGTGGTGGTTTCTGCTAAGTTTTATGTTCTTTTTCGATAATAAAATCCATAAACTGGACGAAAATATCACTTTTTGGTAGTATTACCAAAAAATAAAGTTTTGTGGTGGTTTCTGCTAACTTAATGTTCTTTTTCGTTAATAAAATCCATAAACTGGACGAAAATATCACTTTTTGGTAGTTTTACCAATAAATAAAGTTTTGTGGTGGTTTCTTCTAACTTAATGTTCTTTTTCGTTAATAAAATCCATAAACTTAACGAAAATATCACTTTTTGGTAGTTTTACCAATAAATAAAGTTTTGTGATGGTTTCTGCTAAATTTTATGTCCTCTTTCGTTAATAAAATCAATAAACTTGACGAAAATATCACTTTTTAGTAGTTTTACCAAAAAATAAAGTTTTGTGGTGGTTTCTGCTAAGTTTTATGTTCTTTTTCGATAATAAAATCCATAAACTGGACGAAAATATCACTTTTTGGTAGTATTACCAAAAAATAAAGTTTTGTGGTGGTTTCTGCTAACTTAATGTTCTTTTTCGTTAATAAAATCCATAAACTTGACGAAAATATTACAGTTTTACCAAAAAATAAAGTTTTGTGGTGGTTTCTGCTAAATTTTATGTTCTTTTTCGTTAATAAAATCAATAAACATGACGAAAATATCACTTTTTAGTAGTTTTACCAATGAATAAAGTTTTGTGGTGTTTCTGCTAACTTAATGTTCTTTTTCGTTAATAAAATCCATAAACTTGACGAAAATCACTTTTTGGTAGTTTTACCAAAAAATAAAGTTTTGTGGTTGTTTCTGCTAAATTTTATGTTCTTTTTCGTTAATAAAATCCATAAACTGGACGAAAATATCACTTTTTGGTAGTTTTAGCAAAACCTAAAGTTTTGTGGCGGTTTCTGATAATTTTATGTTTTTTTTCGTTAATAAAATCCATAAACTGGACGAAAATATCACTTTTTGGTAGTTTTAACGAAAAATAAAGTTTTGTGCTGGTTTCTGATAATTTTGATGTCCTCTTTCGTTAAAATAATCCATAAACAGGACGAAAATATCACCTTTTGTAGTTTTACCAAAAACTAAAGATTTGTGGCGGTTTCTGATATTTTTATGTCATCTTTCGTTTTAATAAAATCAATAAACTTGACGAAAATATCACTTTTGGTAGTTTTACCAAAAAATAAAGTTTTGTACTGGTTTCTGCTAAATTTTATGTGGTTTTTCGTTAATAAAATCCATAAACTGGACGAAAATATCACTTTTTGGTAGTTTTACCAATAAATAAAATTTTGTGGTTGTTTCTGCTAAATTTTATGTCCTCTTTCGTTAACAAAATCAATAAACTTGACGAAAATATCACTTTTTGGTATTATTACCAAAAAATAAAGTTTTGTGGTGGTTTCTGCTAACTTAATGTTCTTTTTCGTTAATAAAATCCATAAACTGGACGAAAATATCCCTTTTCAGCAATTTTAGCAAAAAATAAAGTTTTGTGGTGGTTTCTGCTAACTTAATGTTCTTTTTCGTTAATAAAATCCATAAACTTGACGAAAATATCACTTTTTGGTAGTTTTACCAAAAAATAAAGTTTTGTGGTGGTTTCTGCTAAATTTTATGTTCTTTTTCGTTAATAAAATAAAAACGAAAAATAATAAACTGGACGAAAATATCACTTTTGGTAGTTTTACCAAAAACTAAAGTTTTGTGGCGTTTTCTGATAATTTTATGTCCTTTTTCGTTAATAAAATCAATAAACTTGACGAAAATATCACTTTTTAGTAGTTTTACCAATAAATAAAGTTTTGTGGTGGTTTCTGCTAAATTTCTTGTCCTCTTTCGTTAATAAAATCAATAAACTTGACGAAAATATCACTTTTTGGTAGTATTACCAAAAAATAAAGTTTTGTGCTGGTTTCTGCTAAATTTTATGTTCTTTTTCGTTAATAAAATCCATAAACTGGACGAAAATATCACTTTTTGGTAGTTTTACCAAAAACTAAAGTTTTGTGGCGGTTTCTGATAATTTTATGTCCTTTTTCGTTAATAAAATCCATAAACTGGACGAAAATATCACTTTTTGGTAGTTTTACCAAAAAATAAAGTTTTGTGGTGGTTTCTGCTAAATTTTATGTTCTTTTTCGTTAATAAAATAAAAACGAAAAATAATAAACTGGACGAAAATATCACTTTTGGTAGTTTTACCAAAAACTAAAGTTTTGTGGCGTTTTCTGATAATTTTATGTCCTTTTTCGTTAATAAAATCAATAAACTTGACGAAAATATCACTTTTTAGTAGTTTTACCAATAAATAAAGTTTTGTGGTGGTTTCTGCTAAATTTCTTGTCCTCTTTCGTTAATAAAATCAATAAACTTGACGAAAATATCACTTTTTAGTAGTTTTACCAATAAATAAAGTTTTGTGGTGGTTTCTGCTAAATTTCTTGTCCTCTTTCGTTAATAAATTCCATAAACTGGACGAAAACATCACTTTTGGTAGTTTTACCAAAAACTAAAGTTTTGTGGCGGTTTCTGATAATTTTATGTTTTTTTTCGTTAATAAAATCCATAAACTGGACGAAAATATCACTTTTTGGTAGTTTTAACGAAAAATAAAGTTTTGTGCTGGTTTCTGATAATTTTGATGTCCTCTTTCGTTAAAATAATCCATAAACAGGACGAAAATATCACCTTTTGTAGTTTTAACGAAAAATAAAGTTTTGTGCTGGTTTCTGATATTTTTTATGTCCTCTTTCGTTAAAATAATCCATAAACAGGACGAAAATATCACCTTTTGTAGTTTTACCAAAAACTAAAGATTTGTGGCGGTTTCTGATAATTTTATGTCATCTTTCGTTTTAATAAAATCAATAAACTTGACGAAAATATCACTTTTGGTAGTTTTAACAAAAAATAAAGTTTTGTACTTGTTTCTGCTAAATTTTATGTGGTTTTTCGTTAATAAAATCCATAAACTGGACGAAAATATCACTTTTTGGTAGTTTTACCAATAAATAAAGTTTTGTGGTTGTTTCTGCTAAATTTTATGTCCTCTTTCGTTAATAAAATCAATAAACTTGACGAAAATATCACTTTTTGGTAGTATTACCAAAAAATAAAGTTTTGTGGTGGTTTCTGCTAACTTAATGTTCTTTTTCGTTAATAAAATCCATAAACTGGACGAAAATATCACTTTTTGGTAGTTTTACCAAAAACTAAAGTTTTGTGGCGGTTTCTGATAATTTTATGTCCTTTTTCGTTAATAAAATCAATAAACTTGACGAAAATATCACTTTTTAGTAGTTTTACCAATAAATAAAGTTTTGTGGTGGTTTCTGCTAAATTTCTTGTCCTCTTTCGTTAATAAATTCCATAAACTGGACGAAAACATCACTTTTGGTAGTTTTACCAAAAACTAAAGTTTTGTGGCGGTTTCTGATAATTTTATGTTTTTTTTCGTTAATAAAATCCATAAACTGGACGAAAATATCACTTTTTGGTAGTTTTAACGAAAAATAAAGTTTTGTGCTGGTTTCTGATAATTTTGATGTCCTCTTTCGTTAAAATAATCCATAAACAGGACGAAAATATCACCTTTTGTAGTTTTAACGAAAAATAAAGTTTTGTGCTGGTTTCTGATAATTTTTATGTCCTCTTTCGTTAAAATAATCCATAAACAGGACGAAAATATCACCTTTTGTAGTTTTACCAAAAACTAAAGATTTGTGGCGGTTTCTGATAATTTTATGTCATCTTTCGTTTTAATAAAATCAATAAACTTGACGAAAATATCACTTTTGGTAGTTTTACCAAAAAATAAAGTTTTGTGCTGGTTTCTGCTAAATTTTATGTTCTTTTTCGTTAATAAAATCCATAAACTGGACGAAAATATCACTTTTTGGTAGTTTTACCAAAAACTAAAGTTTTGTGGCGGTTTCTGATAATTGTATGTCCTTTTTCGTTAATAAAATCAATAAACTTGACGAAAATATCACTTTTTAGTAGTTTTAGCAATAAATAAAGTTTTGTGGTGGTTTCTGCTAAATTTCTTGTCCTCTTTCGTTAATAAATTCCATAAACTGGACGAAAACATCACTTTTGGTAGTTTTACCAAAAACTAAAGTTTTGTGGCGGTTTCTGATAATTTTATGTTTTTTTTCGTTAATAAAATCCATAAACTGGACGAAAATATCACTTTTTGGTAGTTTTAACGAAAAATAAAGTTTTGTGCTGGTTTCTGATAATTTTGATGTCCTCTTTCGTTAAAATAATCCATAAACTGGACAAAAATATCACTTTTTGGTAGTATTACCAAAAAATAAAGTTTTGTGGTGGTTTCTGCTAACTTAATGTTCTTTTTCGTTAATAAAATCCATAAACTTGACGAAAATATCACTTTTTGGTAGTTTTACCAAAAAATAAAGTTTTGTGGTGGTTTCTGCTAAATTTTATGTTCTTTTTCGTTAATAAAATAAAAACGAAAAATAATAAACTGGACGAAAATATCACTTTTGGTAGTTTTACCAAAAACTAAAGGTTTGTGGTGGTTTCTGATAATTTTATGTCCTTTTGCGTTATTAAAATCAATAAACTTGACGAAAATATCACTTTTTAGTAGTTTTACCAATAAATAAAGTTTTGTGGTGGTTTCTGCTAAATTTCTTGTCCTCTTTCGTTAATAAAATCAATAAACTTGACGAAAATGTCACTTTTTGGTAGTATTACCAAAAAATAAAGTTTTGTGGTGGTTTCTGTTAAATTTTATGTTCTTTTTCGTTAATAAAATCAATAAACTTGACGAAAATATCACTTTTTAGTAGTTTTACCAATGAATAAAGTTTTGTGGTGGTTTCTGCTAACTTTATGTTCTTTTTCGTTAATAAAATCCATAAACTTGACGAAAATATCACTTTTTGGTAGTTTTACCAAAAAATTAAGTTTTGTGGTTGTTTCTGCTAAATTTTATGTTCTTTTTCGTTAATAAAATCCATAAACTGGACGAAAATATCACTTTTTGGTAGTTTTAGCAAAACCTAAAGTTTTGTGGCGGTTTCTGATAAATTTATGTTTTTTTTCGTTAATAAAATCCATAAACTGGACGAAAATATCACTTTTTGGTAGTTTTAACGAAAAATAAAGTTTTGTGCTGGTTTCTGATAATTTTGATGTCCTCTTTCGTTAAAATAATCCATAAACAGGACGAAAATATCACCTTTTGTAGTTTTACCAAAAACTAAAGATTTGTGGCGGTTTCTGATAATTTTATGTCATCTTTCGTTTTAATAAAATCAATAAACTTGACGAAAATATCACTTTTGGTAGTTTTACCAAAAAATAAAGTTTTGTACTGGTTTCTGCTAAATTTTATGTGGTTTTTCGTTAATAAAATCCATAAACTGGACGAAAATATCCCTTTTCAGCAATTTTAGCAAAATATAAAAAAATAAAGTTTTGTGCTGGTTTCTGCTATATTAATGTTTTTTTTCGTTAATAAAATCCATAAACTGGACGAAAACATCACTTTTTGGTAGTTTTACCAAAAAATAAAGTTTTGTGGTGGTTTCTGCTAATTTTTATGTTCTTTTTCGTTAATAAAATCCATAAACTGGACGAAAATATCACTTTTTGGTAGTTTTAACGAAAAATAAAGTTTTGTGCTGGTTTCTGATAATTTTTATGTCCTCTTTCGTTAAAATAATCCATAAACAGGACGAAAATATCACCTTTTGTAGTTTTACCAAAAACTAAAGATTTGTGGCGGTTTCTGATAATTTTATGTCATCTTTCGTTTTAATAAAATCAATAAACTTGACGAAAATATCACTTTTGGTAGTTTTACCAAAAAATAAAGTTTTGTGCTGGTTTCTGCTAAATTTTATGGTCTTTTTCGTTAATAAAATCCATAAACTGGACGAAAATATCACTTTTTGGTAGTTTTACCAAAAACTAAAGATTTGTGGCGGTTTCTGATAATTTTATGTCATCTTTCGTTTTAATAAAATCAATAAACTTGACGAAAATATCACTTTTGGTAGTTTTACCAAAAAATAAAGTTTTGTACTGGTTTCTGCTAAATTTTATGTGGTTTTTCGTTAATAAAATCCATAAACTGGACGAAAATATCCCTTTTCAGCAATTTTAGCAAAATATAAAAAAATAAAGTTTTGTGCTGGTTTCTGCTATATTAATGTTTTTTTTCGTTAATAAAATCCATAAACTGGACGAAAACATCACTTTTTGGTAGTTTTACCAAAAAATAAAGTTTTGTGGTGGTTTCTGCTAATTTTTATGTTCTTTTTCGTTAATAAAATCCATAAACTGGACGAAAATATCACTTTTTGGTAGTTTTAACGAAAAATAAAGTTTTGTGCTGGTTTCTGATAATTTTTATGTCCTCTTTCGTTAAAATAATCCATAAACAGGACGAAAATATCACCTTTTGTAGTTTTACCAAAAACTAAAGATTTGTGGCGGTTTCTGATAATTTTATGTCATCTTTCGTTTTAATAAAATCAATAAACTTGACGAAAATATCACTTTTGGTAGTTTTACCAAAAAATAAAGTTTTGTGCTGGTTTCTGCTAAATTTTATGGTCTTTTTCGTTAATAAAATCCATAAACTGGACGAAAATATCACTTTTTGGTAGTTTTACCAAAAACTAAAGTTTTGTGGTGGTTTCTGCTAAATTTCTTGTCCTCTTTCGTTAATAAAATCAATAAACTTGACGAAAATATCACTTTTTGGTAGTATTACCAAAAAATAAAGTTTTGTGGTGGTTTCTGCTAAGTTTTATGTTCTTTTTCGATAATAAAATCCATAAACTGGACAAAAATATCACTTTTTGGTAGTATTACTAAAAATTAAAGTTTTGTGGTGGTTTCTGCTAACTTAATGTTCTTTTTCGTTAATAAAATCCATAAACTTGACGAAAATATCACTTTTTGGTAGTTTTACCAAAAAATAAAGTTTTGTGCTGGTTTCTGCTAAATTTTATGTTCTTTTTCGTTAATAAAATAAAAACGAAAAATAATAAACTGGACGAAAATATCACTTTTGGTAGTTTTACCAAAAACTAAAGTTTTGTGGTGGTTTCTGATAATTTTATGTCCTTTTGCGTTATTAAAATCAATAAACTTGACGAAAATATCACTTTTTGGTAGTATTACCAAAAAATAATGTTATCACTTTTTGGTAGTATTACCAAAAAATAATGTTTTGTGGTGGTTTCTGTTAAATTTTATGTTCTTTTTCGTTAATAAAATCAATAAACTTGACGAAAATATCACTTTTTAGTAGTTTTACCAATGAATAAAGTTTTGTGGTGGTTTCTGCTAACTTAATGTTCTTTTTCGTTAATAAAATCCATAAACTTGACGAAAATATCACTTTTTGGTAGTTTTACCAAAAAATAAAGTTTTGTGGTTGTTTCTGCTAAATTTTATGTTCTTTTTCGTTAATAAAATCCATAAACTGGACGAAAATATCACTTTTTGGTAGTTTTAGCAAAACCTAAAGTTTTGTGGCGGTTTCTGATAATTTTATGTTTTTTTTCGTTAATAAAATCCATAAACTGACGAAAATATCACTTTTTGGTAGTTTTAACGAAAATAAAGTTTTGTGCTGGTTTCTGATAATTTTGATGTCCTCTTTCGTTAATAAAATCAATAAACTTGACGAAAATATCACTTTTTGGTAGTATTACCAAAAAATAAAGTTTTGTGGTGGTTTCTGCTAACTTAATGTTCTTTTTCGTTAATAAAATCCATAAACTGGACGAAAATATCACTTTTTGTAGTTTTACCAATAAATAAAGTTTTGTGGTGGTTTCTTCTAACTTAATGTTCTTTTTCGTTAATAAAATCCATAAACTTAACGAAAATATCGATTTTTGTAGTTTTACCAATAAATAAAGTTTTGTGATGGTTTCTGCTAAATTTTATGTCCTCTTTCGTTAATAAAATCCATAAACTGGACGAAAATATCCCTTTTCAGCAATTTTAGCAAAATATAATAAAATAAAGTTTTGTGCTGGTTTCTGCTAACTTAATGTTCTTTTTCGTTAATAAAACCCATAAACTAGACGAAAATATCACTTTTGGTAGTATTACCAAAAAAAAAGTTTTGTGGTGGTTTCTGCTAACTTAATGTTCTTTTTCGTTAATAAAATCCATAAACTGGACGAAAATATAACTTTTTGGTAGTTTTACCAAAAAATAGAGTTTTGTGGCGGTTTCTGATAATTTTATGTCCTCTTTCGTTAATAAAATCAATAAACTTGACGAAAATATCACTTTGATAGTTTTACCAAAAAATAAAGTTTTGTGCTGGTTTCTGCTAACTTGATGTTCTTTTTCGTTAATAAAATCCATAAACTGGACGAAAATATTACTTTTGGCAGTTTAAAAAAAAAAAAATTTGTGGCGGTTTCTGATAATTTTATGTTCTTTTTCGTTAATAAAATCAATAAACTGGACGAAAATATCACTTTTTGGTAGTTTTACCAATAAATAAAGTTGTGTGGTGGTTTCTGCTAAATTGTATGTCCCCTTTCGTTAATAAAATCAATAAACTAGACGAAAATATCACTTTCTGGTAGTTTTACCAATAAATAAAGTTTTGTGGTGGTTTCTGCTAACTTAATGTTCTTTTTCGTTAATAAAATCCATAAACTTGACGAAATATAAATTTTGGTAGTTTTACCAAAAAATAAAGTTTTGTGGTGGTTTCTGATAATTTTATGTCCTTTTTCGTTAATAAAATCAATAAACTTGACGAAAATATCACTTTTTAGTAGTTTTACCAATAAATAAAGTTTTGTGGTGGTTTCTGCTAAATTTCTTGTCCTCTTTCGTTAATAAAATCAATAAACTTGACGAAAATATCACTTTTTGGTAGTATTACCAAAAATAAAGTTTTGTGGTGGTTTCTGCTAAGTTTTATGTTCTTTTTCGATAATAAAATCCATAAACTGGACAAAAATATCACTTTTTGGTAGTATTACCAAAAAATAAAGTTTTGTGGTGGTTTCTGCTAACTTAATGTTCTTTTTCGTTAATAAAATCCATAAACTTGAAGAAAATATCACTTTTTGGTAGTTTTACCAAAAAATAAAGTTTTGTGGTGGTTTCTGCTAAATTTTATGTTCTTTTTCGTTAATAAAATAAAAACGAAAAATAATAAACTGGACGAAAATATCACTTTTGGTAGTTTTACCAAAAACTAAAGTTTTGTGGTGGTTTCTGATAATTTTATGTCCTTTTGCGTTATTAAAATCAATAAACTTGACGAAATATCACTTTTTAGTAGTTTTACCAATAAATAAAGTTTTGTGGTGGTTTCTGCTAAATTTCTTGTCCTCTTTCGTTAATAAAATCCATAAACTTGACGAAAATATCACTTTTTGGTAGTATTACCAAAAAATAAAGTTTTGTGGTGGTTTCTATTAAATTTATGTTCTTTTTTGTTAATAAAATCAATAAACTTGACGAAATATCACTTTTTAGTAGTTTTACCAATGAATAAAGTTTTGTGGTGGTTTCTGCTAACTTAATGTTCTTTTTCGTTAATAAAATCCATAAACTTGACGAAAATATCACTTTTTGGTAGTTTTACCAAAAAATAAAGTTTTGTGGTTGTTTCTGCTAAATTTTATGTTCTTTTTCGTTAATAAAATCCATAAACTGGACGAAATATCACTTTTTGGTAGTTTTAGCAAAACCTAAAGTTTTGTGGCGGTTTCTGATAATTTTATGTTTTTTTCGTTAATAAAATCCATAAACTGGACGAAAATATCACTTTTGGTAGTTTTACCAAAAAATAAAGTTTTGTGGTGGTTTCTACTAAATTTTATGTTCTTTTTCGTTAATAAAATCATAAACTGGACGAAATATCACTTTTTGGTAGTTTTAGCAAAACCTAAAGTTTTGTGGCGGTTTCTGATAATTTTATGTTCTTTTTCGTTAATCAAATCCATAAACTGGACGAAAATATCACTTTTTGGTAGTTTTAACGAAAAATAAAGTTTTGTGCTGGTTTCTGATAATTTTTATGTCCTCTTTCGTTAAAATAATCCATAAACAGGACGAAAATATCACCTTTTGTAGTTTTACCAAAAACTAAAGATTTGTGGCGGTTTCTGATAATTTTATGTCATCTTTCGTTTTAATAAAATCAATAAACTTGACGAAAATATCACTTTGGTAGTTTTACCAAAAAATAAAGTTTTGTGCTGGTTTCTGCTAAATTTTATGTGGTTTTTCGTTAATAAAATCCATAAACTGGACGAAAATATCACTTTTTGGTAGTTTTACCAATAAATAAAGTTTTGTGGTTGTTTCTGCTAAATTTTATGTCCTCTTTCGTTAATAAAATCAATTAACTTGACGAAAATATCACTTTTTGGTAGTATTACCAAAAAATAAAGTTTTGTGGTGGTTTCTGCTAACTTAATGTTCTTTTTCGTTAATAAAATCCATAAACTGGACGAAAATATCCCTTTTCAGCAATTTTAGCAAAATATAACAAAATAAAGTTTGTGCTGGTTTCTGCTATATTAATGTTTTTTTTCGTTAATAAAATCCATAAACTGGACGAAAACATCACTTTTTGGTAGTTTTACCAAAAAATAAAGCTTTGTGGTGGTTTCTGCTAATTTTTATGTTCTTTTTCGTTAATAAAATCCATAAACTGGACAAAAATATCACTTTTTGGTAGTTTTAACGAAAAATAAAGTTTTGTGGTGGTTTCTGCTAACTTAATGTTCTTTTCGTTAATAAAATCCATAAACTGGACGAAAATATCACTTTTTGGTAGTTTTACCAATAAATAAAGTTTTGTGGTGGTTTCTTCTAACTTAATGTTCTTTTTCGTTAATAAAATCCATAACTTAACGAAAATATCACTTTTTGGTAGTTTTACCAATAAATAAAGTTTTGTGATGGTTTCTGCTAAATTTTATGTCCTCTTTCGTTAATAAAATCCATAAACTGGACGAAAATATCCTTTTTCAGCAATTTTAGCAAAATATAATAAAATAAAGTTTTGTGCTGGTTTCTGCTAACTTAATGTTCTTTTTTCGTTAATAAAATCCATAAACTGGACGAAAATATCACTGGTAGTATTACCAAAAAATAAAGTTTTGTGGTGGTTTCTGCTAACTTAATGTTCTTTTTCGTTAATAAAATCCATAAACTGGACGAAAATATCACTTTTTGGTAGTTTTACCAATAAATAAAGTTTTGTGGTGGTTTCTGCTAAATTTTATGTCCCCTTTCATTAATAAAATCAATAAACTTGACGAAAATATCACTTTTGGTAGTTTTACCAAAAAATAAATATTTGTGGCGGTTTCTGATAATTTTATGTCCTTTTTCGTTAATAAAATCAATAAACTTGACGAAAATGTCACTTTTGATAGTTTTACCAAAAAATAAAGTTTTGTGCTGGTTTCTGCTAAATTTTATGTTCTTTTTCGTTAATAAAATCCATAAACTGGACGAAAATATCACTTTTTGGTAGTTTTACCAAAAAATAAAGTTTTGTGGTGGTTTCTGCTAAATTTTATGTTCTTTTTCGTTAATAAAATCCATAAACTGGACGAAAATATCACTTTTTGGTAGTTTTACCAATAAATAAAGTTTTGTGGTGGTTTCTTCTAACTTAATGTTCTTTTTCGTTAATAAAATCCATAAACTTAACGAAAATATCACTTTTTGGTAGTTTTACCAATAAATAAAGTTTTGTGATGGTTTCTGCTAAATTTTATGTCCTCTTTCGTTAATAAAATCCATAAACTGGACGAAAATATCCCTTTCAGCAATTTTAGCAAAATATAATAAAATAAAGTTTTGTGCTGGTTTCTGCTAACTTAATGTTCTTTTTCGTTAATAAAATCCATAAACTGGACGAAATATCACTGGTAGTATTACCAAAAAATAAAGTTTTGTGGTGGTTTCTGCTAAATTTTATGTTCTTTTTCGTTAATAAAATCCATAAACTGGACGAAAATATCACTTTTTGGTAGTTTTACCAAAAAATAAAGTTTTGTGCTGGTTTCTGATAATTTTATGTCCTCTTTCGTTAATAAAATCAATAAACTTGACGAAAATGTCACTTTGATAGTTTTACCAAAAAATAAAGTTTTGTGCTGGTTTCTGCTAAATTTTATGTTCTTTTTCGTTAATAAAATCCATAAACTGGACGAAAAATATCACTTTTTGGTAGTTTTACCAAAAAATAAAGTTTTTGTGGTGGTTTCTGCTAAATTTTATGTTCTTTTTCGTTAATAAAATCCATAAACTGGACGAAATATCACTTTTTGTAGTTTTACCAAAAATAAAGTTTTGTGGTGGTTTCTGCTAAATTTTATGTTCTTTTTCGTTAATAAAATCCATAAACTGGACGAAAATATCACTTTTTGGTAGTTTTACCAATAAATAAAGTTTTGTGGTGGTTTCTTCTAACTTAATGTTCTTTTTCGTTAATAAAATCCATAAACTTAACGAAAATATCACTTTTTGGTAGTTTTACCAATAAATAAAGTTTTGTGATGGTTTCTGCTAAATTTATGTCCTCTTTCGTTAATAAAATCCATAAACTGGACGAAAATATCCCTTTTCAGCAATTTTAGCAAAATATAATAAAATAAAGTTTTGTGCTGGTTTCTGCTAACTTAATGTTCTTTTTCGTTAATAAAATCCATAAACTGACGAAAATATCACTGGTAGTATACCAAAAAATAAAGTTTGTGGTGGTTTCTGCTAAATTTTATGTTCTTTTTCGTTAATAAAATCCATAAACTGACGAAAATATCACTTTTTGGTAGTTTTACCAAAAAATAAAGTTTGTGCTGGTTTCTGATAATTTTATGTCCTCTTTCGTTAATAAAATCAATAAACTTGACGAAAATGTCACTTTTGATAGTTTTACCAAAAAATAAAGTTTTGTGCTGGTTTCTGCTAAATTTTATGTTCTTTTTCGTTAATAAAATCCATAAACTGGACGAAAATATCACTTTTTGGTAGTTTTACCAAAAAATAAAGTTTTGTGGTGGTTTCTGCTAAATTTTATGTTCTTTTTCGTTAATAAAATCCATAAACTGGACGAAAATATCACTTTTTGGTAGTTTTACCAAAAAATAAAGTTTTGTGCTGGTTTCTGATAATTTTATGTCCTCTTTCGTTAATAAAATCAATAAACTTGACGAAAATGTCACTTTTGATAGTTTTACCAAAAAATAAAGTTTGTGCTGGTTTCTGCTAAATTTTATGTTCTTTTTCGTTAATAAAATCCATAAACTGGACGAAAATATCACTTTTTGGTAGTTTTACCAAAAAATAAAGTTTTGTGCTGGTTTCTGATAATTTTATGTCCTCTTTCGTTAATAAAATCAATAAACTTGACGAAAATATCACTTTTTGGTAGTTTTACCAAAAAATAAAGTTTTGTGCTGGTTTCTGCTAACTTAATGTTCTTTTTCGTTAATAAAATCCATAAACTGGACGAAAATATCACTGGTAGTATTACCAAAAATAAAGTTTTGTGGTGGTTTCTGCTAAATTTTATGTTCTTTTTCGTTAATAAAATCCATAAACTGGACGAAAATATCACTTTTTGGTAGTTTTACCAAAAAATAAAGTTTTGTGCTGGTTTCTGATAATTTTATGTCCTCTTTCGTTAATAAAATCAATAAACTTGACGAAAATGTCACTTTGATAGTTTTACCAAAAAATAAAGTTTTGTGCTGGTTTCTGCTAAATTTTATGTTCTTTTTCGTTAATAAAATCCATAAACTGGACGAAAATATCACTTTTTGGTAGTTTTACCAAAAAATAAAGTTTTGTGCTGGTTTCTGATAATTTTATGTCCTCTTTCGTTAATAAAATCAATAAACTTGACGAAAATATCACTTTTTGGTAGTTTTACCAAAAAATAAAGTTTTGTGCTGGTTTCTGCTAAATTTTATGTTCTTTTTCGTTAATAAAATCCATAAACTGGACGAAAATATCACTTTTTGGTAGTTTTACCAAAAAATAAAGTTTTGTGGTGGTTTCTGCTAAATTTTATGTTCTTTTTCGTTAATAAAATCCATAAACTGGACGAAAATATCACTTTTGGTAGTTTTACCAATAAATAAGTTTTGTGGTGGTTTCTTCTAACATAATGTTCTTTTTCGTTAATAAAATCCATAAACTTAACGAAAATATCACTTTTTGGTAGTTTTACCAATAAATAAAGTTTTGTGATGGTTTCTGCTAATTTTATGTCCTCTTTCGTTAATAAATCCATAAACTGGACGAAAATATCCCTTTTCAGCAATTTTAGCAAAATATAATAAAATAAAGTTTTGTGCTGGTTTCTGCTAACTTAATGTTCTTTTTCGTTAATAAAATCCATAAACTGGACGAAAATATCACTGGTAGTATTACCAAAAAATAAAGTTTTGTGGTGGTTTCTGCTAAATTTTATGTTCTTTTTCGTTAATAAAATCCATAAACTGGACGAAAATATCACTTTTTGGTAGTTTTACCAAAAAATAAATATTTGTGCTGGTTTCTGATAATTTTATGTCCTCTTTCGTTAATAAAATCAATAACTTGACGAAAATGTCACTTTTGATAGTTTTACCAAAAAATAAAGTTTTGTGCTGGTTTCTGCTAAATTTTATGTTCTTTTTCGTTAATAAAATCCATAAACTGGACGAAAATATCACTTTTGGTAGTTTTACCAAAAAATAAAGTTTTGTGCTGGTTTCTGATAATTTTATGTCCTCTTTCGTTAATAAAATCAATAAACTTGGCTAAATTTTATGTTCTTTTTCGTTAATAAAATCCATAAACTGGACGAAAATATCACTTTTTGGTAGTTTTACCAAAAAATAAAGTTTTGTGGTGGTTTCTGCTAAATTTTATGTTCTTTTTCGTTAATAAAATCCATAAACTGGACGAAAATATCACTTTTTGGTAGTTTTACCAATAAATAAAGTTTTGTGGTGGTTTCTTCTAACATAATGTTCTTTTTCGTTAATAAAATCCATAAACTTAACGAAAATATCACTTTTTGGTAGTTTTACCAATAAATAAAGTTTTGTGATGGTTTCTGCTAAATTTTATGTCCTCTTTCGTTAATAAAATCCATAAACTGGACGAAAATATCCCTTTTCAGCAATTTTAGCAAAATATAATAAAATAAAGTTTTGTGCTGGTTTCTGCTAACTTAATGTTCTTTTTCGTTAATAAAATCCATAAACTGGACGAAAATATCACTGGTAGTATTACCAAAAAATAAAGTTTTGTGGTGGTTTCTGCTAAATTTTATGTTCTTTTTCGTTAATAAAATCCATAAACTGGACGAAAATATCACTTTTTGGTAGTTTTACCAAAAAATAAATATTTGTGGCGGTTTCTGATAATTTTATGTCCTCTTTCGTTAATAAAATCAATAAACTTGACGAAAATGTCACTTTTGATAGTTTTACCAAAAAATAAAGTTTTGTGCTGGTTTCTGCTAAATTTTATGTTCTTTTTCGTTAATAAAATCCATAAACTGGACGAAAATATCACTTTTTGGTAGTTTTACCAATAAATAAAGTTTTGTGGTGGTTTCTTCTAACTTAATGTTCTTTTTCGTTAATAAAATCCATAAACTTAACGAAAATATCACTTTTTGGTAGTTTTACCAATAAATAAAGTTTTGTGATGGTTTCTGCTAAATTTTATGTCCTCTTTCGTTAATAAAATCCATAAACTGGACGACAATATCCCTTTTCAGCAATTTTAGCAAAATATAATAAAATAAAGTTTTGTGCTGGTTTCTGCTAACTTAATGTTCTTTTTCGTTAATAAAATCCATAAACTGGACGAAAATATCACTGGTAGTATTACCAAAAAATAAAGTTTTGTGGTGGTTTCTGCTAACTTAATGTTCTTTTTCGTAAATAAAACCCATAAACTGGACGAAAATATCACTTTTTGGTAGTTTTACCAATAAATAAAGTTTTGTGGTGGTTTCTGCTAAATTTTATGTCCCCTTTCATTAATAAAATCAATAAACTTGACGAAAATATCACTTTTTGGTAGTTTTACCAAAAAATAAATATTTGTGGCGGTTTCTGATAATTTTATGTCCTCTTTCGTTAATAAAATCAATAAACTTGACGAAAATGTCACTTTTGATAGTTTTACCAAAAAATAAAGTTTTGTGCTGGTTTCTGCTAAATTTTATGTTCTTTTTCGTTAATAAAATCCATAAACTGGACGAAAATATCACTTTTTGGTAGTTTTACCAATAAATAAATTTTTGTGGTGGTTTCTGCTAAATTTTATGTCCTCTTTCGTTAATAAAATCAATAAACTTGACGAAAATATCACTTTTTGGTAGTATTACCAAAAAATAAAGTTTTGTGGTGGTTTCTGCTAACTTAATGTTCTTTTTCGTTAATAAAATCCATAAACTGGACGAAAATATCCCTTTTCAGCAATTTTAGCAAAATATAAAAAAATAAAGTTTTGTGCTGGTTTCTGCTATATTAATGTTTTTTTTCGTTAATAAAATCCATAAACTGGACGAAAACATCACTTTTTGGTAGTTTTACCAAAAAATAAAGTTTTGTGGTGGTTTCTGCTAATTTTTATGTTCTTTTTCGTTAATAAAATCCATAAAGTGGACAAAAATATCACTTTTTGGTAGTTTTAACGAAAAATAAAGTTTTGTGGTGGTTTCTGCTAACTTAATGTTCTTTTTCGTTAATAAAATCCATAAACTGGACGAAAATATCACTTTTTGGTAGTTTTACCAATAAATAAAGTTTTGTGGTGGTTTCTTCTAACTTAATGTTCTTTTTCGTTAATAAAATCCATAAACTTAACGAAAATATCACTTTTTGGTAGTTTTACCAATAAATAAAGTTTTGTGATGGTTTCTGCTAAATTTTATGTCCTCTTTCGTTAATAAAATCCATAAACTGGACGAAAATATCCCTTTTCAGCAATTTTAGCAAAATATAATAAAATAAAGTTTTGTGCTGGTTTCTGCTAACTTAATGTTCTTTTTCGTTAATAAAACCCATAAACTGGACGAAAATATCACTTTTGGAAGTATTACCAAAAAATAAAGTTTTGTGGTGGTTTCGGATAACTTAATGTTCTTTTTCGTTAATAAAATCCATAAACTGGACGAAAATATCACTTTTTGGTAGTTTTACCAATAAATAAAGTTTTGTGGTGGTTTCTGCTAAATTTTATGTCCCCTTTCGTTAATAAAATCAATAAACTTGACGAAAATATCACTTTTGGTAGTTTTACCAAAAAATAAAGTTTTGTGGCGGTTTCTGATAATTTTATGTCCTCTTTCGTTAATAAAATCAATAAACTTGACGAAAATATCACTTTTTGGTAGTTTTACCAATAAATAAAGTTTTGTGGTGGTTTCTGCTAAATTTTATGTGGTTTTTCGTTAATAAAATCCATAAACTGGACGAAAATATCACTTTTTGGTAGTTTTACCAATAAATAAAGTTTTGTGGTTGTTTCTGCTAAATTTTATGTCCTCTTTCGTTAATAAAATCAATAAACTTGACGAAAATATCACTTTTTGGTAGTTTTACCAATAAATAAAGTTTTGTGGTGGTTTCTGCTAAATTTTATGTCCTCTTTCGTTAATAAAATCAATAAACTTGACGAAAATATCACTTTTTGGTAGAATTACCAAAAAATAAAGTTTTGAGGTGGTTTCTGCTAACTTAAGGTTCTTTTTCGTTAATAAAATCCATAAACTGGACGAAAATATTTTAGCAAAATATAAAAAAATAAAGTTTTGTGCTGGTTTCTGCTATATTAATGTTTTTTTTCGTTAATAAAATCCATAAACTGGACGAAAACATCACTTTTTGGTAGTTTTACCAAAAAATAAAGTTTTGTGCTGGTTTCTGCTAAATTTTATGTTCTTTTTCGTTAATAAAATCCATAAACTGGACGAAAATATCACTTTTTGGTAGTTTTAACGAAAAATAAAGTTTTGTGCTGGTTTCTGATAATTTGTATGTCCTCTTTCGTTAATAAAATCCATAAACAGGACGAAAATATCACCTTTTGGTAGTTTTACCAAAAACTAAAGATTTGTGGCGGTTACTGATAATTTTATGTCATCTTTCGTTTTAATAAAATCAATAAACTTGACGAAAATATCACTTTTGATAGTTTTACCAAAAAATGAAGTTTAGTGCTGGTTTCTGCTAAATTTTATGTTCTTTTTCGTTAATAAAATCCATAAACTGGACGAAAATATCACTTTTTGGTAGTTTTACCAATAAATAAATTTTTGTGGCGGTTTCTGATAATTTAATGTCATCTTTCGTTTTAATAAAATCAATAAACTTGACGAAAATATCACTTTTGGTAGTTTTACCAAAAAATAAAGTTTTGTGCTGGTTTCTGCTAAATTTTATGTGGTTTTTCGTTAATAAAATCCATAAAGTGGATGAAAATATCACTTTTTGGTAGTTTTACCAATAAATAAAGTTTTGTGGTTGTTTCTGATAATTTTATGTCACCTTTCGTTTTAATAAAATCAATAAACTTGACGAAAATATCACTTTTGGTAGTTTTACCAAAAAATAAAGTTTTGTGCTGGTTTCTGCTAAATTTTTTGTTCTTTTTCGTTAATAAAATCCATAAACTGGACGAAAATATCACTTTTTGGTAGTTTTACCAAAAACTAAAGTTTTGTGGCGGTTTCTGATAATTTGATGTCCTTTTTCGGTAATAAAATCAATAAACTTGACGAAAATATCACTTTTTAGTAGTTTTACCAATAAATAAAGTTTTGTGGTGGTGTCTGCTAAATTTCTTGTCCTCTTTCGTTAATAAAATCAATAAACTTGACGAAAATATCACTTTTTGGTAGTATTACCAAAAAATAAAGTTTTGAGGTGGTTTCTGCTAACTTAATGTTCTTTTTCGTTAATAAAATCCATAAACTGGACGAAAATATCCCTTTTCAGCAATTTTAGCAAAATATAAAAAAATAAAGTTTTGTGCTGGTTTCTGCTAAATTTTATGTTCTTTTTCGTTAATAAAATCCATAAACTGGACGAAAATATCACTTTTTGGTAGTTTTAACGAAAAATAAAGTTTTGTGCTGGTTTCTGATAATTTTTATGTCCTCTTTCGTTAAAATAATCCATAAACAGGACGAAAATATCACCTTTTGTAGTTTTACCAAAAACTAAAGATTTGTGGCGGTTTCTGATAATTTTATGTCATCTTTCGTTTTAATAAAATCAATAAACTTGACGAAAATATCACTTTTTGGTAGTATTACCAAAAAATAAAGTTTTGTGCTGGTTTCTGCTAAATTTTATGTGGTTTTTCGTTAATAAAATCCATAAACTGGACGAAAATATCACTTTTTGGAAGTTTTACCAATAAATAAAGTTTTGTGGTTGTTTCTGCTAAATTTTATGTCCTCTTTCGTTAATAAAATTAATAAACTTGACGAAAATATCACTTTTTAGTAGTTTTACCAATAAATAAAGTTTTGTGGTGGTTTCTGCTAAATTTTATGTGGTTTTTTGTTAATAAAATCCATAAACTGGACGAAAATATCACTTTTTGGTAGTTTTACCAAAAAATAAATATTTGTGGCGGTTTCTGATAATTTTATGTCCTCTTTCGTTAATAAAATCAATAAACTTGACGAAAATATCAATTTTGATAGTTTTACCAAAAAATAAAGTTTTGTGCTGGTTTCTGCTAAATTTTATGTTCTTTTTCGTTAATAAAATCCATAAACTGGACGAAAATATCACTTTTTGGTAGTTTTACCAATAAATAAATTTTTGTGGTGGTTTCTGCTAAATTTTATGTCCCCTTTCGTTAATAAAATCAATAAACTTGACGAAAATATCACTTTTTGGTAGTTTTACCAAAAAATAAAGTTTTGTGGTGGTTTCTGCTAACTTAATGTTCTTTTTCGTTAATAAAATCCATAAACTTGACGAAAATATCACTTTTTGGTAGTTTTACCAAAAAATAAAGTTTTGTGGTGGTTTCTACTAAATTTTATGTTCTTTTTCGTTAATAAAATCCATAAACTGGACGAAAATATCCCTTTTCAGCAATTTTAGCAAAATATAATAAAATAAAGTTTTGTGCTGGTTTCTGCTAACTTAATATTCTTTTTCGTTAATAAAACCCATAAACTGGACGAAAATATCACTTTTGGTAGTATTACCAAAAAATAAAGTTTTGTGGTGGTTTCTGCTAAATTTTATGTTCTTTTTCGTTAATAAAATCCATAAACTGGACGAAAATATTTAGCAAAATATAAAAAAATAAAGTTTTGTGCTGGTTTCTGCTATATTAATGTTTTTTTTCGTTAATAAAATCCATAAACTGGACGAAAACATCACTTTTTGGTAGTTTTACCAAAAAATAAAGTTTTGTGCTGGTTTCTGCTAAATTTTATGTTCTTTTTCGTTAATAAAATCCATAAACTGGACGAAAATATCACTTTTTGGTAGTTTTAACGAAAAATAAAGTTTTGTGCTGGTTTCTGATAATTTGTATGTCCTCTTTCGTTAATAAAATCCATAAACAGGACGAAAATATCACCTTTTGGTAGTTTTACCAAAAACTAAAGATTTGTGGCGGTTTCTGATAATTTTATGTCATCTTTCGTTTTAATAAAATCAATAAACTTGACGAAAATATCACTTTTGATAGTTTTACCAAAAAATGAAGTTTTGTGCTGGTTTCTGCTAAATTTTATGTTCTTTTTCGTTAATAAAATCCATAAACTGGACGAAAATATCACTTTTTGGTAGTTTTACCATTAAATAAATTTTTGTGGCGGTTTCTGATAATTTAATGTCATCTTTCGTTTTAATAAAATCAATAAACTTGACGAAAATATCACTTTTGGTAGTTTTACCAAAAAATAAAGTTTTGTGCTGGTTTCTGCTAAATTTTATGTGGTTTTTCGTTAATAAAATCCATAAAGTGGATGAAAATATCACTTTTTGGTAGTTTTACCAATAAATAAAGTTTTGTGGTTGTTTCTGATAATTTTATGTCACCTTTCGTTTTAATAAAATCAATAAACTTGACAAAAATATCACTTTTGGTAGTTTTACCAAAAAATAAAGTTTTTTGCTGGTTTCTGCTAAATTTTTTGTTCTTTTTCGTTAATAAAATCCATAAACTGGACGAAAATATCACTTTTTGGTAGTTTTACCAAAAACTAAAGTTTTGTGGCGGTTTCTGATAATTTTATGTCCTTTTTCGGTAATAAAATCAATAAACTTGACGAAAATATCACTTTTAGTAGTTTTACCAATAAATAAAGTTTTGTGGTGGTGTCTGCTAAATTTCTTGTCCTCTTTCGTTAATAAAATCAATAAACTTGACGAAAATATCACTTTTTGGTAGTATTACCAAAAATAAAGTTTTGTGGTGGTTTCTGCTAACTTAATGTTCTTTTTCGTTAATAAAATCCATAAACTGGACGAAAATATCCCTTTTCAGCAATTTTAGCAAAATATAAAAAAATAAAGTTTTGTGCTGGTTTCTGCTAAATTTTATGTTCTTTTTCGTTAATAAAATCCATAAACTGGACGAAAATATCACTTTTTGGTAGTTTTAACGAAAAATAAAGTTTTGTGCTGGTTTCTGATAATTTTTATGTCCTCTTTCGTTAAAATAATCCATAAACAGGACGAAAATATCACCTTTTGTAGTTTTACCAAAAACTAAAGATTTGTGGCGGTTTCTGATAATTTTATGTCATCTTTCGTTTTAATAAAATCAATAAACTTGACGAAAATATCACTTTTTGGTAGTATTACCAAAAAATAAAGTTTGTGCTGGTTTCTGCTAAATTTTATGTGGTTTTTTGTTAATAAAATCCATAAACAGGACGAAAATATCACTTTTTGGAAGTTTTACCAATAAATAAAGTTTTGTGGTTGTTTCTGCTAAATTTTATGTCCTCTTTCGTTAATAAAATTAATAAACTTGACGAAAATATCATTTTTTAGTAGTTTTACCAATAAATAAAGTTTTGTGGTGGTTTCTGCTAAATTTTATGTGGTTTTTTGTTAATAAAATCCATAAACAGGACAAAAATATCACTTTTTGGTAGTTTTACCAAAAAATAAAGTTTTGTGGTTGTTTCTGCTAAATTTTATGTCCACTTCCATTAATAAAACCAATAAACTTGACGAAAATATCACTTTTTAGTAGTTTTACCAATAAATAAAGTTTTGTGGTGGTTTCTGCTAAATTTTATGTTCTTTTTCGTTAATAAAATCAATAAACTTGACGAAAATATCACTTTTTGGTAGTTTTACCAATAAATAAAGTTTTGTGGTGGTTTCTGCTAAATTTTATGTGGTTTTTCGTTAATAAAATCCATAAACTGGACGAAAATATCACTTTTTGGTAGTTTTACCAATAAATAAAGTTTTGTGGTTGTTTCTGCTAAATTTTATGTTCTTTTTCGTTAATAAAATCCATAAACTGGACGAAAATATCACTTTTTGGTAGTTTTAGCAAAACCTAAAGTTTTGTGGCGGTTTCTGATAATTTTATGTTCTTTTTCGTTAATAAAATCAATAAACTTGACGAAAATATCACTTTTTGGTAGTTTTACCAATAAATAAAGTTTTGTGGTGGTTTCTGCTAAATTTTATGTGGTTTTTCGTTAATAAAATCCATAAACTGGACGAAAATATCACTTTTTGGTAGTTTTACCAATAAATAAAGTTTTGTGGTTGTTTCTGCTAAATTTTATGTCCTCTTTCGTTAATAAAATTAATAAACTTGACGAAAATATCATTTTTTAGTAGTTTTACCAATAAATAAAGTTTTGTGGTGGTTTCTGCTAAATTTTATGTGGTTTTTCGTTAATAAAATCCATAAACTGGACGAAAATATCACTTTTTGGTAGTTTTACCAATAAATAAAGTTTTGTGGTTGTTTCTGCTAAATTTTATGTTCTTTTTCGTTAATAAAATCCATAAACTGGACGAAAATATCACTTTTTGGTAGTTTTACCAATAAATAAAGTTTTGTGGTGGTTTCTGCTAAATTTTATGTTCTTTTTCGTTAATAAAATCAATAAACTTGACGAAAATATCACTTTTTGGTAGTTTTACCAATAAATAAAGTTTTGTGGTTGTTTCTGCTAAATTTTATGTCCTCTTTCGTTAATAAAATCAATAAACTTGACGAAAATATCACTTTTTGGTAGTTTTACCAAAAAATAAAGTTTTGTGCTGGTTTCTGCTAAATTTTATGTTCTTTTTCGTTAATAAAATCCATAAACTGGACGAAATATCACTTTTTGGTAGTTTTACCAATAAATAAAGTTTTGTGGTTGTTTCTGCTAAATTTTATGTTCTTTTTCGTTAATAAAATCCATAAACTGGACGAAAATATCACTTTTTGGTAGTTTTAGCAAAACCTAAAGTTTTGTGGTGGTTTCTGCTAAATTTTATGTGGTTTTTTGTTAATAAAATCCATAAACAGGACGAAAATATCACTTTTTGGTAGTTTTACCAAAAAATAAAGTTTTGTGGTTGTTTCTGCTAAATTTTATGTGGTTTTTCGTTAATAAAATCCATAAACTGGACGAAAATATCACTTTTTGGAAGTTTTACCAATAAATAAAGTTTTGTGGTGGTTTCTGCTAAATTTTATGTTCTTTTTCGTTAATAAAATCAATAAACTTGACGAAAATATCACTTTTTGGTAGTTTTACCAATAAATAAAGTTTTGTGGTGGTTTCTGCTAAATTTTATGTGGTTTTTCGTTAATAAAATCCATAAACTGGACGAAAATATCACTTTTTGGTAGTTTTACCAATAAATAAAGTTTTGTGGTTGTTTCTGCTAAATTTTATGTTCTTTTTCGTTAATAAAATCCATAAACTGGACGAAAATATCACTTTTTGGTAGTTTTAGCAAAACCTAAAGTTTTGTGGCGGTTTCTGATAATTTTATGTTCTTTTTCGTTAATAAAATCAATAAACTTGACGAAAATATCACTTTTTGGTAGTTTTACCAATAAATAAAGTTTTGTGGTGGTTTCTGCTAAATTTTATGTGGTTTTTCGTTAATAAAATCCATAAACTGGACGAAAATATCACTTTTTGGTAGTTTTACCAATAAATAAAGTTTTGTGGTTGTTTCTGCTAAATTTTATGTCCTCTTTCGTTAATAAAATCAATAAACTTGACGAAAATATCACTTTTTGGTAGTTTTACCAATAAATAAAGTTTTGTGGTGGTTTCTGCTAAATTTTATGTCCTCTTTCGTTAATAAAATCAATAAACTTGACGAAAATATCACTTTTTGGTAGAATTACCAAAAAATAAAGTTTTGTGGTGGTTTCTGCTAAATTTTATGTCCTCTTTCGTTAATAAAATCAATAAACTTGACGAAAATATCACTTTTTGGTAGTATTACCAAAAAATAAAGTTTTGTGGTGGTTTCTGCTAAATTTTATGTTCTTTTTCGTTAATAAAATCAATAAACTTGTCGAAAATATCACTTTTTGGTAGTTTTACCAATAAATAAAGTTTTGTGGTGGTTTCTGCTAAATTTTATGTGGTTTTTCGTTAATAAAATCCATAAACTGGACGAAAATATCACTTTTTGGTAGTTTTACCAATAAATAAAGTTTTGTGGTTGTTTCTGCTAAATTTTATGTTCTTTTTCGTTAATAAAATCCATAAACTGGACGAAAATATCACTTTTTGGTAGTATTACCAAAAAATAAAGTTTTGTGGTGGTTTCTGCTAAATTTTATGTTCTTTTTCGTTAATAAAATCAATAAACTTGACGAAAATATCACTTTTTGGTAGTTTTACCAATAAATAAAGTTTTGTGGTTGTTTCTGCTAAATTTTATGTCCTCTTTCGTTAATAAAATCAATAAACTTGACGAAAATATCACTTTTTGGTAGTTTTACCAATAAATAAAGTTTTGTGGTTGTTTCTGCTAAATTTTATGTTCTTTTTCGTTAATAAAATCAATAAACTTGACGAAAATATCACTTTTTGGTAGTTTTACCAATAAATAAAGTTTTGTGGTGGTTTCTGCTAAATTTTATGTCCTCTTTCGTTAATAAAATCAATAAACTTGACGAAAATATCACTTTTTTGTAGTATTACCAAAAAATAAAGTTTTGTGGTGGTTTCTGCTAAATTTTATGTTCTTTTTCGTTAATAAAATCAATAAACTTGACGAAAATATCACTTTTTGGTAGTATTACCAAAAAATAAAGTTTTGTGGTGGTTTCTGCTAAATTTTATGTTCTTTTTCGTTAATAAAATCAATAAACTTGACGAAAATATCACTTTTTGGTAGTTTTACCAATAAATAAAGTTTTGTGGTGGTTTCTGCTAAATTTTATGTGGTTTTTCGTTAATAAAATCCATAAACTGGACGAAAATATCACTTTTTGGTAGTTTTACCAATAAATAAAGTTTTGTGGTTGTTTCTGCTAAATTTTATGTCCTCTTTCGTTAATAAAATCAATAAACTTGACGAAAATATCACTTTTTGGTAGTTTTACCAATAAATAAAGTTTTGTGGTGGTTTCTGCTAAATTTTATGTCCTCTTTCGTTAATAAAATCAATAAACTTGACGAAAATATCACTTTTAGGTAGTATTACCAAAAAATAAAGTTTTGTGGTGGTTTCTGCTAAATTTTATGTTCTTTTTCGTTAATAAAATCAATAAACTTGACGAAAATATCACTTTTTGGTAGTATTACCCAAAAAATAAAGTTTTGTGGTGGTTTCTGCTAAATTTTATGTTCTTTTTCGTTAATAAAATCAATAAACTTGACGAAAATATCACTTTTTGGTAGTTTTACCAATAAATAAAGTTTTGTGGTGGTTTCTGCTAAATTTTATGTGGTTTTTCGTTAGTAAAATCCATAAACTGGACGAAAATATCACTTTTTGGTAGTTTTACCAATAAATAAAGTTTTGTGGTTGTTTCTGCTAAATTTTATGTTCTTTTTCGTTAATAAAATCCATAAACTGGACGAAAATATCACTTTTTGGTAGTTTTAGCAAAACCTAAAGTTTTGTGGCGGTTTCTGATAATTTTATGTCCTCTTTCCTTAATATTGGCATATTGGTAGTATTACCAAAAAATAAAGTTTTGTGGCGGTTTCTGATAATTTAATGTTCTTTTTCGTTAATAAAATCCATAAACTGGACGAAAATATCTTTTTTTGGTAGTTTTACCAATAAATAAAGTTTTGTGGTGGTTTCTGCTAAATTTTATGTCCTCTTTCGTTAATAAAATCCATAAACTGGACGAAAATATCACTTTTTGGTAGTATTACCAAAATATAAAGTTTTGTGGTGGTTTCTGCTAAATTTTATGTTCTTTTTCGTTAATAAAATCCATAAACTGGACGAAAATATCACTTTTTGGTAGTTTTACCAATAAATAAAGTTTTGTGGTGGTTTCTGCTAAATTTTATGTCCTCTTTCGTTAATAAAATCAATAAACTTGACGAAAATATCACTTTTTGGTAGTTTTACCAATAAATAAAGTTTTGTGGTGGTTTCTGCTAAATTTTATGTGGTTTTTCGTTAATAAAATCCATAAACTGGACGAAAATATCACTTTTTGGTAGTTTTACCAATAAATAAAGTTTTGTGGTTGTTTCTGCTAAATTTTATGTTCTTTTTCGTTAATAAAATCCATAAACTGGACGAAAATATCACTTTTGGTAGTTTTAGCAAAACCTAAAGTTTTGTGGCGGTTTCTGATAATTTTATGTCCTCTTTCCTTAATATTGGCATATTGGTAGTATTACCAAAAAATAAAGTTTTGTGGCGGTTTCTGATAATTTAATGTTCTTTTTCGTTAATAAAATCCATAAACTGGACGAAAATATCTTTTTTTGGTAGTTTTACCAATAAATAAAGTTTTGTGGTGGTTTCTGCTAAATTTTATGTCCTCTTTCGTTAATAAAATCCATAAACTGGACGAAAATATCACTTTTTGGTAGTATTACCAAAAATAAAGTTTTGTGGTGGTTTCTGCTAAATTTTATGTTCTTTTTCGTTAATAAAATCCATAAACTGGACGAAAATATCACTTTTTGGTAGTTTTACCAATAAATAAAGTTTTGTGGTGGTTTCTGCTAAATTGTATGTCCTCTTTCGTTAATAAAATCAATAAACTTGACGAAAATATCACTTTTTGGTAGTTTTACCAATAAATAAAGTTTTGTGGTGGTTTCTGCTAAATTTTATGTCCTCTTTCGTTAATAAAATCCATAAACTGGACGAAAATATCACTTTTTGGTAGTTTTACCAATAAATAAAGTTTTGTGGTTGTTTCTGCTAAATTTTATGTTCTTTTTCGTTAATAAAATCCATAAACTGGACGAAAATATCACTTTTTGGTAGTTTTAGCAAAACCTAAAGTTTTGTGGCGGTTTCTGATAATTTTATGTTCTTTTTCGTTAATAAAATCAATAAACTTGACGAAAATATCACTTTTTGGTAGTTTTAGCAAAACCTAAAGTTTTGTGGCGGTTTCTGATAATTTTATGTCCTCTTTCCTTAATATTGGCATATTGGTAGTATTACCAAAAAATAAAGTTTTGTGGCGGTTTCTGATAATTTAATGTTCTTTTTCGTTAATAAAATCCATAAACTGGACGAAAATATCACTTTTTGGTAGTTTTAGCAAAACCTAAAGTTTTGTGGCGGTTTCTGATAATTTTATGTCCTCTTTCCTTAATATTGGCATATTGGTAGTATTACCAAAAAATAAAGTTTTGTGGCGGTTTCTGATAATTTTATGTTCTTTTTCGTTAATAAAATCAATAAACTGGACGAAAATATCACTTTTTGGTAGTTTTAGCAAAACCTAAAGTTTTGTGGCGGTTTCTGATAATTTTATGTCCTCTTTCCTTAATATTGGCATATTGGTAGTATTACCAAAAAATAAAGTTTTGTGGCGGTTTCTGATAATTTAATGTTCTTTTTCGTTAATAAAATCCATAAACTGGACGAAAATATCTTTTTTTGGTAGTTTTACCAATAAATAAAGTTTTGTGGTGGTTTCTGCTAAATTTTATGTCCTCTTTCGTTAATAAAATCCATAAACTGGACGAAAATATCACTTTTTGGTAGTATTACCAAAAAATAAAGTTTTGTGGTGGTTTCTGCTAAATTTTATGTTCTTTTTCGTTAATAAAATCCATAAACTGGACGAAAATATCACTTTTTGGTAGTTTTTACCAATAAATAAAGTTTTGTGGTGGTTTCTGCTAAATTGTATGTCCTCTTTCGTTAATAAAATCAATAAACTTGACGAAAATATCACTTTTTGGTAGTTTTACCAATAAATAAAGTTTTGTGGTGGTTTCTGCTAAATTTTATGTCCTCTTTCGTTAATAAAATCCATAAACTGGACGAAAATATCACTTTTTGGTAGTTTTACCAATAAATAAAGTTTTGTGGTTGTTTCTGCTAAATTTTATGTTCTTTTTCGTTAATAAAATCCATAAACTGGACGAAAATATCACTTTTTGGTAGTTTTAGCAAAACCTAAAGTTTTGTGGCGGTTTCTGATAATTTTATGTTCTTTTTCGTTAATAAAATCCATAAACTGGACGAAAATATCACTTTTTGGTAGTTTTAACCAATAAATAAAGTTTTGTGGTGGTTTCTGCTAAATTGTATGTCCTCTTTCGTTAATAAAATCAATAAACTTGACGAAAATATCACTTTTTGGTAGTTTTACCAATAAATAAAGTTTTGTGGTGGTTTCTGCTAAATTTTATGTCCTCTTTCGTTAATAAAATCCATAAACTGGACGAAAATATCACTTTTTGGTAGTTTTACCAATAAATAAAGTTTTGTGGTTGTTTCTGCTAAATTTTATGTTCTTTTTCGTTAATAAAATCCATAAACTGGACGAAAATATCACTTTTTGGTAGTTTTAGCAAAACCTAAAGTTTTGTGGCGGTTTCTGATAATTTTATGTTCTTTTTCGTTAATAAAATCAATAAACTTGACGAAAATATCACTTTTTGGTAGTTTTACCAATAAATAAAGTTTTGTGGTGGTTTCTGCTAAATTTTATGTGGTTTTTCGTTAATAAAATCCATAAACTGGACGAAAATATCACTTTTTGGTAGTTTTACCAATAAATAAAGTTTTGTGGTTGTTTCTGCTAAATTTTATGTCCTCTTTCGTTAATAAAATCAATAAACTTGACGAAAATATCACTTTTTGGTAGTTTTACCAATAAATAAAGTTTTGTGGTGGTTTCTGCTAAATTTTATGTCCTCTTTCGTTAATAAAATCAATAAACTTGACGAAAATATCACTTTTTGGTAGAATTACCAAAAAATAAAGT
>OY974084.1:22324222-22462987 GCA_963854165.1 Sylvicola cinctus
TGAAAAATAGGACGAAAAAGGACGAAAAATAAATAACGGGGAAAATCCGGAAAATTCCCGGAAAATTCAAAGTGGAAATGAAAGAGGAATTGAAAAGGATTCAAACAAAAAAAAGAAAAGTCAAATCACTTTCCAAATACGGCGGGAAATCGCGATTAAAATGTCATAAAAACTGACACTTTAACCCGTTATAACTCGGAAAATTAAAGGAAAATGAAAATTGAAAAGCGAAATTAAGATAGAAAAAGTGAAAAGGATTCAAACGAAAATAAAAATATTCAAATGATTTTGAAAAATAGGACGAAAAAGGACGAAAAATAAATAACGGGGAAAATCCGGAAAATTCCCGGAAAATTCAAAGTGGAAATGAAAGAGGAATTGAAAAGGATTCAAACAAAAAAAAGAAAAGTCAAATCACTTTCCAAATACGGCGGGAAATCGCGATTAAAATGTCATAAAAACTGACACTTTAACCCGTTATAACTCGGAAAATTAAAGGAAAATGAAAATTGAAAAGCGAAATTAAGATAGAAAAAGTGAAAAGGATTCAAACGAAAATAAAAATATTCAAATGATTTTGAAAAATAGGACGAAAAAGGACGAAAAATAAATAACGGGGAAAATCCGGAAAATTCCCGGAAAATTCAAAGTGGAAATGAAAGAGGAATTGAAAAGGATTCAAACAAAAAAAAGAAAAGTCAAATCACTTTCCAAATACGGCGGGAAATCGCGATTAAAATGTCATAAAAACTGACACTTTAACCCGTTATAACTCGGAAAATTAAAGGAAAATGAAAATTGAAAAGCGAAATTAAGATAGAAAAAGTGAAAAGGATTCAAACGAAAATAAAAATATTCAAATGATTTTGAAAAATAGGACGAAAAAGGACGAAAAATAAATAACGGGGAAAATCCGGAAAATTCCCGGAAAATTCAAAGTGGAAATGAAAGAGGAATTGAAAAGGATTCAAACAAAAAAAAGAAAAGTCAAATCACTTTCCAAATACGGCGGGAAATCGCGATTAAAATGTCATAAAAACTGACACTTTAACCCGTTATAACTCGGAAAATTAAAGGAAAATGAAAATTGAAAAGCGAAATTAAGATAGAAAAAGTGAAAAGGATTCAAACGAAAATAAAAATATTCAAATGATTTTGAAAAATAGGACGAAAAAGGACGAAAAATAAATAACGGGGAAAATCCGGAAAATTCCCGGAAAATTCAAAGTGGAAATGAAAGAGGAATTGAAAAGGATTCAAACAAAAAAAAGAAAAGTCAAATCACTTTCCAAATACGGCGGGAAATCGCGATTAAAATGTCATAAAAACTGACACTTTAACCCGTTATAACTCGGAAAATTAAAGGAAAATGAAAATTGAAAAGCGAAATTAAGATAGAAAAAGTGAAAAGGATTCAAACGAAAATAAAAATATTCAAATGATTTTGAAAAATAGGACGAAAAAGGACGAAAAATAAATAACGGGGAAAATCCGGAAAATTCCCGGAAAATTCAAAGTGGAAATGAAAGAGGAATTGAAAAGGATTCAAACAAAAAAAAGAAAAGTCAAATCACTTTCCAAATACGGCGGGAAATCGCGATTAAAATGTCATAAAAACTGACACTTTAACCCGTTATAACTCGGAAAATTAAAGGAAAATGAAAATTGAAAAGCGAAATTAAGATAGAAAAAGTGAAAAGGATTCAAACGAAAATAAAAATATTCAAATGATTTTGAAAAATAGGACGAAAAAGGACGAAAAATAAATAACGGGGAAAATCCGGAAAATTCCCGGAAAATTCAAAGTGGAAATGAAAGAGGAATTGAAAAGGATTCAAACAAAAAAAAGAAAAGTCAAATCACTTTCCAAATACGGCGGGAAATCGCGATTAAAATGTCATAAAAACTGACACTTTAACCCGTTATAACTCGGAAAATTAAAGGAAAATGAAAATTGAAAAGCGAAATTAAGATAGAAAAAGTGAAAAGGATTCAAACGAAAATAAAAATATTCAAATGATTTTGAAAAATAGGACGAAAAAGGACGAAAAATAAATAACGGGGAAAATCCGGAAAATTCCCGGAAAATTCAAAGTGGAAATGAAAGAGGAATTGAAAAGGATTCAAACAAAAAAAAGAAAAGTCAAATCACTTTCCAAATACGGCGGGAAATCGCGATTAAAATGTCATAAAAACTGACACTTTAACCCGTTATAACTCGGAAAATTAAAGGAAAATGAAAATTGAAAAGCGAAATTAAGATAGAAAAAGTGAAAAGGATTCAAACGAAAATAAAAATATTCAAATGATTTTGAAAAATAGGACGAAAAAGGACGAAAAATAAATAACGGGGAAAATCCGGAAAATTCCCGGAAAATTCAAAGTGGAAATGAAAGAGGAATTGAAAAGGATTCAAACAAAAAAAAGAAAAGTCAAATCACTTTCCAAATACGGCGGGAAATCGCGATTAAAATGTCATAAAAACTGACACTTTAACCCGTTATAACTCGGAAAATTAAAGGAAAATGAAAATTGAAAAGCGAAATTAAGATAGAAAAAGTGAAAAGGATTCAAACGAAAATAAAAATATTCAAATGATTTTGAAAAATAGGACGAAAAAGGACGAAAAATAAATAACGGGGAAAATCCGGAAAATTCCCGGAAAATTCAAAGTGGAAATGAAAGAGGAATTGAAAAGGATTCAAACAAAAAAAAGAAAAGTCAAATCACTTTCCAAATACGGCGGGAAATCGCGATTAAAATGTCATAAAAACTGACACTTTAACCCGTTATAACTCGGAAAATTAAAGGAAAATGAAAATTGAAAAGCGAAATTAAGATAGAAAAAGTGAAAAGGATTCAAACGAAAATAAAAATATTCAAATGATTTTGAAAAATAGGACGAAAAAGGACGAAAAATAAATAACGGGGAAAATCCGGAAAATTCCCGGAAAATTCAAAGTGGAAATGAAAGAGGAATTGAAAAGGATTCAAACAAAAAAAAGAAAAGTCAAATCACTTTCCAAATACGGCGGGAAATCGCGATTAAAATGTCATAAAAACTGACACTTTAACCCGTTATAACTCGGAAAATTAAAGGAAAATGAAAATTGAAAAGCGAAATTAAGATAGAAAAAGTGAAAAGGATTCAAACGAAAATAAAAATATTCAAATGATTTTGAAAAATAGGACGAAAAAGGACGAAAAATAAATAACGGGGAAAATCCGGAAAATTCCCGGAAAATTCAAAGTGGAAATGAAAGAGGAATTGAAAAGGATTCAAACAAAAAAAAGAAAAGTCAAATCACTTTCCAAATACGGCGGGAAATCGCGATTAAAATGTCATAAAAACTGACACTTTAACCCGTTATAACTCGGAAAATTAAAGGAAAATGAAAATTGAAAAGCGAAATTAAGATAGAAAAAGTGAAAAGGATTCAAACGAAAATAAAAATATTCAAATGATTTTGAAAAATAGGACGAAAAAGGACGAAAAATAAATAACGGGGAAAATCCGGAAAATTCACGGAAAATTCAAAGTGGAAATGAAAGAGGAATTGAAAAGGATTCAAACAAAAAAAAGAAAAGTCAAATCACTTTCCAAATACGGCGGGAAATCGCGATTAAAATGTCATAAAAACTGACACTTTAACCCGTTATAACTCGGAAAATTAAAGGAAAATGAAAATTGAAAAGCGAAATTAAGATAGAAAAAGTGAAAAGGATTCAAACGAAAATAAAAATATTCAAATGATTTTGAAAAATAGGACGAAAAAGGACGAAAAATAAATAACGGGGAAAATCCAGAAAATTCCCGGAAAATTCAAAGTGGAAATGAAAGAGGAATTGAAAAGGATTCAAACAAAAAAAAGAAAAGTCAAATCACTTTCCAAATACGGCGGGAAATCGCGATTAAAATGTCATAAAAACTGACACTTTAACCCGTTATAACTCGGAAAATTAAAGGAAAATGAAAATTGAAAAGCGAAATTAAGATAGAAAAAGTGAAAAGGATTCAAACGAAAATAAAAATATTCAAATGATTTTGAAAAATAGGACGAAAAATAAATAACGGGGAAAATCCGGAAAATTCCCGGAAAATTCAAAGTGGAAATGAAAGAGGAATTGAAAAGGATTCAAACAAAAAAAAGAAAAGTCAAATCACTTTCCAAATACGGCGGGAAATCGCGATTAAAATGTCATAAAAACTGACACTTTAACCCGTTATAACTCGGAAAATTAAAGGAAAATGAAAATTGAAAAGCGAAATTAAGATAGAAAAAGTGAAAGGGATTCAAACGAAAATAAAAATATTCAAATGATTTTGAAAAATAGGACGAAAAAGGACGAAAAATAAATAACGGGGAAAATCCGGAAAATTCCCGGAAAATTCAAAGTGGAAATGAAAGAGGAATTGAAAAGGATTCAAACAAAAAAAAGAAAAGTCAAATCACTTTCCAAATACGGCGGGAAATCGCGATTAAAATGTCATAAAAACTGACACTTTAACCCGTTATAACTCGGAAAATTAAAGGAAAATGAAAATTGAAAAGCGAAATTAAGATAGAAAAAGTGAAAGGGATTCAAACGAAAATAAAAATATTCAAATGATTTTGAAAAATAGGACGAAAAAGGACGAAAAATAAATAACGGGGAAAATCCGGAAAATTCCCGGAAAATTCAAAGTGGAAATGAAAGAGGAATTGAAAAGGATTCAAACAAAAAAAAAGAAAAGTCAAATCACTTTCCAAATACGGCGGGAAATCGCGATTAAAATGTCATAAAAACTGACACTTTAACCCGTTATAACTCGGAAAATTAAAGGAAAATGAAAATTGAAAAGCGAAATTAAGATAGAAAAAGTGAAAGGGATTCAAACGAAAATAAAAATATTCAAATGATTTTGAAAAATAGGACGAAAAAGGACGAAAAATAAATAACGGGGAAAATTTTAAGTGGAAATGAAAGAGGAATTGAAAAGGATTCAAACAAAAAAAAGAAAAGTCAAATCACTTTCCAAATACGGCGGGAAATCGCGATTAAAATGTCATAAAAACTGACACTTTAACCCGTTATAACTCGGAAAATTAAAGGAAAATGAAAATTGAAAAGCGAAATTAAGATAGAAAAAGTGAAAAGGATTCAAACGAAAATAAAAATATTCAAATGATTTTGAAAAATAGGACGAAAAAGGACGAAAAATAAATAACGGGGAAAATCCGGAAAATTCCCGGAAAATTCAAAGTGGAAATGAAAGAGGAATTGAAAAGGATTCAAACAAAAAAAAGAAAAGTCAAATCACTTTCCAAATACGGCGGGAAATCGCGATTAAAATGTCATAAAAACTGACACTTTAACCCGTTATAACTCGGAAAATTAAAGGAAAATGAAAATTGAAAAGCGAAATTAAGATAGAAAAAGTGAAAGGGATTCAAACGAAAATAAAAATATTCAAATGATTTTGAAAAATAGGACGAAAAAGGACGAAAAATAAATAACGGGGAAAATCCGGAAAATTCCCGGAAAATTCAAAGTGGAAATGAAAGAGGAATTGAAAAGGATTCAAACAAAAAAAAGAAAAGTCAAATCACTTTCCAAATACGGCGGGAAATCGCGATTAAAATGTCATAAAAACTGACACTTTAACCCGTTATAACTCGGAAAATTAAAGGAAAATGAAAATTGAAAAGCGAAATTAAGATAGAAAAAGTGAAAGGGATTCAAACGAAAATAAAAATATTCAAATGATTTTGAAAAATAGGACGAAAAAGGACGAAAAATAAATAACGGGGAAAATCCGGAAAATTCCCGGAAAATTCAAAGTGGAAATGAAAGAGGAATTGAAAAGGATTCAAACAAAAAAAAGAAAAGTCAAATCACTTTCCAAATACGGCGGGAAATCGCGATTAAAATGTCATAAAAACTGACACTTTAACCCGTTATAACTCGGAAAATTAAAGGAAAATGAAAATTGAAAAGCGAAATTAAGATAGAAAAAGTGAAAAGGATTCAAACGAAAATAAAAATATTCAAATGATTTTGAAAAATAGGACGAAAAAGGACGAAAAATAAATAACGGGGAAAATCCGGAAAATTCCCGGAAAATTCAAAGTGGAAATGAAAGAGGAATTGAAAAGGATTCAAACAAAAAAAAGAAAAGTCAAATCACTTTCCAAATACGGCGGGAAATCGCGATTAAAATGTCATAAAAACTGACACTTTAACCCGTTATAACTCAGAAAATTAAAGGAAAATGAAAATTGAAAAGCGAAATTAAGATAGAAAAAGTGAAAAGGATTCAAACGAAAATAAAAATATTCAAATGATTTTGAAAAATAGGACGAAAAAGGACGAAAAATAAATAACGGGGAAAATCCGGAAAATTCCCGGAAAATTCAAAGTGGAAATGAAAGAGGAATTGAAAAGGATTCAAACAAAAAAAAGAAAAGTCAAATCACTTTCCAAATACGGCGGGAAATCGCGATTAAAATGTCATAAAAACTGACACTTTAACCCGTTATAACTCGGAAAATTAAAGGAAAATGAAAATTGAAAAGCGAAATTAAGATAGAAAAAGTGAAAAGGATTCAAACGAAAATAAAAATATTCAAATGATTTTGAAAAATAGGACGAAAAAGGACGAAAAATAAATAACGGGGAAAATCCGGAAAATTCCCGGAAAATTCAAAGTGGAAATGAAAGAGGAATTGAAAAGGATTCAAACAAAAAAAAGAAAAGTCAAATCACTTTCCAAATACGGCGGGAAATCGCGATTAAAATGTCATAAAAACTGACACTTTAACCCGTTATAACTCGGAAAATTAAAGGAAAATGAAAATTGAAAAGCGAAATTAAGATAGAAAAAGTGAAAAGGATTCAAACGAAAATAAAAATATTCAAATGATTTTGAAAAATAGGACGAAAAAGGACGAAAAATAAATAACGGGGAAAATCCGGAAAATTCCCGGAAAATTCAAAGTGGAAATGAAAGAGGAATTGAAAAGGATTCAAACAAAAAAAAGAAAAGTCAAATCACTTTCCAAATACGGCGGGAAATCGCGATTAAAATGTCATAAAAACTGACACTTTAACCCGTTATAACTCGGAAAATTAAAGGAAAATGAAAATATTAAGATAGAAAAAGTGAAAAGGATTCAAACGAAAATAAAAATATTCAAATGATTTTGAAAAATAGGACGAAAAAGGACGAAAAATAAATAACGGGGAAAATCCGGAAAATTCCCGGAAAATTCAAAGTGGAAATGAAAGAGGAATTGAAAAGGATTCAAACAAAAAAAAGAAAAGTCAAATCACTTTCCAAATACGGCGGGAAATCGCGATTAAAATGTCATAAAAACTGACACTTTAACCCGTTATAACTCGGAAAATTAAAGGAAAATGAAAATTGAAAAGCGAAATTAAGTGAAAAGGATTCAAACGAAAATAAAAATATTCAAATGATTTTGAAAAATAGGACGAAAAAGGACGAAAAATAAATAACGGGGAAAATCCGGAAAATTCAAAGTGGAAATGAAAGAGGAATTGAAAAGGATTCAAACAAAAAAAAGAAAAGTCAGATCACTTTCCAAATACGGCGGGAAATCGCGATTAAAATGTCATAAAAACTGACACTTTAACCCGTTATAACTCGGAAAATTAAAGGAAAATGAAAATTGAAAAGCGAAATTAAGATAGAAAAAGTGAAAAGGATTCAAACGAAAATAAAAATATTCAAATGATTTTGAAAAATAGGACGAAAAAGGACGAAAAATAAATAACGGGGAAAATCCGAAAAATTCCCGGAAAATTCAAAGTGGAAATGAAAGAGGAATTGAAAAGGATTCAAACAAAAAAAAGAAAAGTCAAATCACTTTCCAAATACGGCGGGAAATCGCGATTAAAATGTCATAAAAACTGACACTTTAACCCGTTATAACTCGGAAAATTAAAGGAAAATAAAAATTGAAAAGCGAAATTAAGATAGAAAAAGTGAAAAGGATTCAAACGAAAATAAAAATATTCAAATGATTTTGAAAAATAGGGCGAAAAATAAATAACGGGGAAAATCCGGAAAATTCCCGGAAAATTCAAAGTGGAAATGAAAGAGGAATTGAAAAGGATTCAAACAAAAAAAAGAAAAGTCAAATCACTTTCCAAATACGGCGGGAAATCGCGATTAAAATGTCATAAAAACTGACACTTTAACCCGTTATAACTCGGAAAATTAAAGGAAAATGAAAATTGAAAAGCGAAATTAAGATAGAAAAAGTGAAAAGGATTCAAACGAAAATAAAAATATTCAAATGATTTTGAAAAATAGGACGAAAAAGGACGAAAAATAAATAACGGGGAAAATCCGGAAAATTCCCGGAAAATTCAAAGTGGAAATGAAAGAGGAATTGAAAAGGATTCAAACAAAAAAAAGAAAAGTCAAATCACTTTCCAAATACGGCGGGAAATCGCGATTAAAATGTCATAAAAACTGACACTTTAACCCGTTATAACTCGGAAAATTAAAGGAAAATGAAAATTGAAAAGCGAAATTAAGTGAAAAGGATTCAAACGAAAATAAAAATATTCAAATGATTTTGAAAAATAGGACGAAAAAGGACGAAAAATAAATAACGGGGAAAATCCGGAAAATTCAAAGTGGAAATGAAAGAGGAATTGAAAAGGATTCAAACAAAAAAAAGAAAAGTCAGATCACTTTCCAAATACGGCGGGAAATCGCGATTAAAATGTCATAAAAACTGACACTTTAACCCGTTATAACTCGGAAAATTAAAGGAAAATGAAAATTGAAAAGCGAAATTAAGATAGAAAAAGTGAAAAGGATTCAAACGAAAATAAAAATATTCAAATGATTTTGAAAAATAGGACGAAAAATAAATAACGGGGAAAATCCGGAAAATTCCCGGAAAATTCAAAGTGGAAATGAAAGAGGAATTGAAAAGGATTCAAACAAAAAAAAGAAAAGTCAAATCACTTTCCAAATACGGCGGGAAATCGCGATTAAAATGTCATAAAAACTGACACTTTAACCCGTTATAACTCGGAAAATTAAAGGAAAATGAAAATTGAAAAGCGAAATTAAGATAGAAAAAGTGAAAAGGATTCAAACGAAAATAAAAATATTCAAATGATTTTGAAAAATAGGACGAAAAAGGACGAAAAATAAATAACGGGGAAAATCCGAAAAATTCCCGGAAAATTCAAAGTGGAAATGAAAGAGGAATTGAAAAGGATTCAAACAAAAAAAAGAAAAGTCAAATCACTTTCCAAATACGGCGGGAAATCGCGATTAAAATGTCATAAAAACTGACACTTTAACCCGTTATAACTCGGAAAATTAAAGGAAAATAAAAATTGAAAAGCGAAATTAAGTGAAAAGGATTCAAACGAAAATAAAAATATTCAAATGATTTTGAAAAATAGGACGAAAAAGGACGAAAAATAAATAACGGGGAAAATCCGAAAAATTCCCGGAAAATTCAAAGTGGAAATGAAAGAGGAATTGAAAAGGATTCAAACAAAAAAAAGAAAAGTCAAATCACTTTCCAAATACGGCGGGAAATCGCGATTAAAATGTCATAAAAACTGACACTTTAACCCGTTATAACTCGGAAAATTAAAGGAAAATGAAAATTGAAAAGCGAAATTAAGATAGAAAAAGTGAAAAGGATTCAAACGAAAATAAAAATATTCAAATGATTTTGAAAAATAGGACGAAAAAGGACGAAAAATAAATAACGGGGAAAATCCGAAAAATTCCCGGAAAATTCAAAGTGGAAATGAAAGAGGAATTGAAAAGGATTCAAACAAAAAAAAGAAAAGTCAAATCACTTTCCAAATACGGCGGGAAATCGCGATTAAAATGTCATAAAAACTGACACTTTAACCCGTTATAACTCGGAAAATTAAAGGAAAATGAAAATTGAAAAGCGAAATTAAGATAGAAAAAGTGAAAAGGATTCAAACGAAAATAAAAATATTCAAATGATTTTGAAAAATAGGACGAAAAAGGACGAAAAATAAATAACGGGGAAAATCCGAAAAATTCCCGGAAAATTCAAAGTGGAAATGAAAGAGGAATTGAAAAGGATTCAAACAAAAAAAAGAAAAGTCAAATCACTTTCCAAATACGGCGGGAAATCGCGATTAAAATGTCATAAAAACTGACACTTTAACCCGTTATAACTCGGAAAATTAAAGGAAAATGAAAATTGAAAAGCGAAATTAAGATAGAAAAAGTGAAAAGGATTCAAACGAAAATAAAAATATTCAAATGATTTTGAAAAATAGGACGAAAAAGGACGAAAAATAAATAACGGGGAAAATCCGGAAAATTCCCGGAAAATTCAAAGTGGAAATGAAAGAGGAATTGAAAAGGATTCACACAAAAAAAAGAAAAGTCAAATCACTTTCCAAATACGGCGGGAAATCGCGATTAAAATGTCATAAAAACTGACACTTTAACCCGTTATAACTCGGAAAATTAAAGGAAAATGAAAATTGAAAAGCGAAATAAGAGATAGAAAAAGTGAAAAGGATTCAAACGAAAATAAAAATATTCAAATGATTTTGAAAAATAGGACGAAAAAGGACGAAAAATAAATAACGGGGAAAATCCGGAAAATTCCCGGAAAATTCAAAGTGGAAATGAAAGAGGAATTGAAAAGGATTCAAACAAAAAAAAGAAAAGTCAAATCACTTTCCAAATACGGCGGGAAATCGCGATTAAAATGTCATAAAAACTGACACTTTAACCCGTTATAACTCGGAAAATTAAAGGAAAATGAAAATTGAAAAGCGAAATTAAGATAGAAAAAGTGAAAAGGATTCAAACGAAAATAAAAATATTCAAATGATTTTGAAAAATAGGGCGAAAAATAAATAACGGGGAAAATCCGGAAAATTCCCGGAAAATTCAAAGTGGAAATGAAAGAGGAATTGAAAAGGATTCAAACAAAAAAAAGAAAAGTCAAATCACTTTCCAAATACGGCGGGAAATCGCGATTAAAATGTCATAAAAACTGACACTTTAACCCGTTATAACTCGGAAAATTAAAGGAAAATGAAAATTGAAAAGCGAAATTAAGATAGAAAAAGTGAAAAGGATTCAAACGAAAATAAAAATATTCAAATGATTTTGAAAAATAGGACGAAAAAGGACGAAAAATAAATAACGGGGAAAATCCGGAAAATTCCCGGAAAATTCAAAGTGGAAATGAAAGAGGAATTGAAAAGGATTCAAACAAAAAAAAGAAAAGTCAAATCACTTTCCAAATACGGCGGGAAATCGCGATTAAAATGTCATAAAAACTGACACTTTAACCCGTTATAACTCGGAAAATTAAAGGAAAATGAAAATTGAAAAGCGAAATTAAGTGAAAAGGATTCAAACGAAAATAAAAATATTCAAATGATTTTGAAAAATAGGACGAAAAAGGACGAAAAATAAATAACGGGGAAAATCCGGAAAATTCAAAGTGGAAATGAAAGAGGAATTGAAAAGGATTCAAACAAAAAAAAGAAAAGTCAGATCACTTTCCAAATACGGCGGGAAATCGCGATTAAAATGTCATAAAAACTGACACTTTAACCCGTTATAACTCGGAAAATTAAAGGAAAATGAAAATTGAAAAGCGAAATTAAGATAGAAAAAGTGAAAAGGATTCAAACGAAAATAAAAATATTCAAATGATTTTGAAAAATAGGACGAAAAATAAATAACGGGGAAAATCCGGAAAATTCCCGGAAAATTCAAAGTGGAAATGAAAGAGGAATTGAAAAGGATTCAAACAAAAAAAAGAAAAGTCAAATCACTTTCCAAATACGGCGGGAAATCGCGATTAAAATGTCATAAAAACTGACACTTTAACCCGTTATAACTCGGAAAATTAAAGGAAAATGAAAATTGAAAAGCGAAATTAAGATAGAAAAAGTGAAAAGGATTCAAACGAAAATAAAAATATTCAAATGATTTTGAAAAATAGGACGAAAAAGGACGAAAAATAAATAACGGGGAAAATCCGAAAAATTCCCGGAAAATTCAAAGTGGAAATGAAAGAGGAATTGAAAAGGATTCAAACAAAAAAAAGAAAAGTCAAATCACTTTCCAAATACGGCGGGAAATCGCGATTAAAATGTCATAAAAACTGACACTTTAACCCGTTATAACTCGGAAAATTAAAGGAAAATAAAAATTGAAAAGCGAAATTAAGTGAAAAGGATTCAAACGAAAATAAAAATATTCAAATGATTTTGAAAAATAGGACGAAAAAGGACGAAAAATAAATAACGGGGAAAATCCGAAAAATTCCCGGAAAATTCAAAGTGGAAATGAAAGAGGAATTGAAAAGGATTCAAACAAAAAAAAGAAAAGTCAAATCACTTTCCAAATACGGCGGGAAATCGCGATTAAAATGTCATAAAAACTGACACTTTAACCCGTTATAACTCGGAAAATTAAAGGAAAATGAAAATTGAAAAGCGAAATTAAGATAGAAAAAGTGAAAAGGATTCAAACGAAAATAAAAATATTCAAATGATTTTGAAAAATAGGACGAAAAAGGACGAAAAATAAATAACGGGGAAAATCCGAAAAATTCCCGGAAAATTCAAAGTGGAAATGAAAGAGGAATTGAAAAGGATTCAAACAAAAAAAAGAAAAGTCAAATCACTTTCCAAATACGGCGGGAAATCGCGATTAAAATGTCATAAAAACTGACACTTTAACCCGTTATAACTCGGAAAATTAAAGGAAAATGAAAATTGAAAAGCGAAATTAAGATAGAAAAAGTGAAAAGGATTCAAACGAAAATAAAAATATTCAAATGATTTTGAAAAATAGGACGAAAAAGGACGAAAAATAAATAACGGGGAAAATCCGAAAAATTCCCGGAAAATTCAAAATGGAAATGAAAGAGGAATTGAAAAGGATTCAAACAAAAAAAAGAAAAGTCAAATCACTTTCCAAATACGGCGGGAAATCGCGATTAAAATGTCATAAAAACTGACACTTTAACCCGTTATAACTCGGAAAATTAAAGGAAAATGAAAATTGAAAAGCGAAATTAAGATAGAAAAAGTGAAAAGGATTCAAACGAAAATAAAAATATTCAAATGATTTTGAAAAATAGGACGAAAAAGGACGAAAAATAAATAACGGGGAAAATCCGGAAAATTCCCGGAAAATTCAAAGTGGAAATGAAAGAGGAATTGAAAAGGATTCACACAAAAAAAAGAAAAGTCAAATCACTTTCCAAATACGGCGGGAAATCGCGATTAAAATGTCATAAAAACTGACACTTTAACCCGTTATAACTCGGAAAATTAAAGGAAAATGAAAATTGAAAAGCGAAATTAAGATAGAAAAAGTGAAAAGGATTCAAACGAAAATAAAAATATTCAAATGATTTTGAAAAATAGGACGAAAAATAAATAACGGGGAAAATCCGGAAAATTCCCGGAAAATTCAAAGTGGAAATGAAAGAGGAATTGAAAAGGATTCAAACAAAAAAAAGAAAAGTCAAATCACTTTCCAAATACGGCGGGAAATCGCGATTAAAATGTCATAAAAACTGACAATTTAACCCGTTATAACTCGGAAAATTAAAGGAAAATGAAAATTGAAAAGCGAAATTAAGATAGAAAAAGTGAAAAGGATTCAAACGAAAATAAAAATATTCAAATGATTTTGAAAAATAGGACGAAAAAGGACGAAAAATAAATAACGGGGAAAATCCGGAAAATTCCCGGAAAATTCAAAGTGGAAATGAAAGAGGAATTGAAAAGGATTCAAACAAAAAAAAGAAAAGTCAAATCACTTTCTAAATACGGCGGGAAATCGCGATTAAAATGTCATAAAAACTGACACTTTAACCCGTTATAACTCGGAAAATTAAAGGAAAATGAAAATTGAAAAGCGAAAATAGAAAAAGTGAAAAGGATTCAAACGAAAATAAAAATATTCAAATGATTTTGAAAAATAGGACGAAAAATAAATAACGGGGAAAATCCGGAAAATTCCCGGAAAATTCAAAGTGGAAATGAAAGAGGAATTGAAAAGGATTCAAACAAAAAAAAGAAAAGTCAAATCACTTTCCAAATACGGCGGGAAATCGCGATTAAAATGTCATAAAAACTGACACTTTAACCCGTTATAACTCGGAAAATTAAAGGAAAATGAAAATTGAAAAGCGAAATTAAGATAGAAAAAGTGAAAAGGATTCAAACGAAAATAAAAATATTCAAATGATTTTGAAAAATAGGACGAAAAAGGACGAAAAATAAATAACAGGGAAAATCCGGAAAATTCCCGGAAAATTCAAAGTGGAAATGAAAGAGGAATTGAAAAGGATTCAAACAAAAAAAAGAAAAGTCAAATCATCTCCAAATACGGCGGGAAATCGCGATTAAAATGTCATAAAAACTGACACTTTAACCCGTTATAACTCGGAAAATTAAAGGAAAATGAAAATTGAAAAGCGAAATTAAGATAGAAAAAGTGAAAAGGATTCAAACGAAAATAAAAATATTCAAATGATTTTGAAAAATAGGACGAAAAAGGACGAAAAATAAATAACGGGGAAAATCCGGAAAATTCCCGGAAAATTCAAAGTGGAAATGAAAGAGGAATTGAAAAGGATTCAAACAAAAAAAAAGAAAAGTCAAATCACTTTCCAAATACGGCGGGAAATCGCGATTAAAATGTCATAAAAACTGACACTTTAACCCGTTATAACTCGGAAAATTAAAGGAAAATGAAAATTGAAAAGCGAAATTAAGATAGAAAAAGTGAAAAGGATTCAAACGAAAATAAAAATATTCAAATGATTTTGAAAAATAGGACGAAAAATAAATAACGGGGAAAATCCGGAAAATTCCCGGAAAATTCAAAGTGGAAATGAAAGAGGAATTGAAAAGGATTCAAACAAAAAAAAGAAAAGTCAAATCACTTTCCAAATACGGCGGGAAATCGCGATTAAAATGTCATAAAAACTGACACTTTAACCCGTTATAACTCGGAAAATTAAAGGAAAATAAAAATTGAAAAGCGAAATTAAGTGAAAAGGATTCAAACGAAAATAAAAATATTCAAATGATTTTGAAAAATAGGACGAAAAAGGACGAAAAATAAATAACGGGGAAAATCCGAAAAATTCCCGGAAAATTCAAAGTGGAAATGAAAGAGGAATTGAAAAGGATTCAAACAAAAAAAAGAAAAGTCAAATCACTTTCCAAATACGGCGGGAAATCGCGATTAAAATGTCATAAAAACTGACACTTTAACCCGTTATAACTCGGAAAATTAAAGGAAAATGAAAATTGAAAAGCGAAATTAAGATAGAAAAAGTGAAAAGGATTCAAACGAAAATAAAAATATTCAAATGATTTTGAAAAATAGGACGAAAAAGGACGAAAAATAAATAACGGGGAAAATCCGAAAAATTCCCGGAAAATTCAAAGTGGAAATGAAAGAGGAATTGAAAAGGATTCAAACAAAAAAAAGAAAAGTCAAATCACTTTCCAAATACGGCGGGAAATCGCGATTAAAATGTCATAAAAACTGACACTTTAACCCGTTATAACTCGGAAAATTAAAGGAAAATGAAAATTGAAAAGCGAAATTAAGATAGAAAAAGTGAAAAGGATTCAAACGAAAATAAAAATATTCAAATGATTTTGAAAAATAGGACGAAAAAGGACGAAAAATAAATAACGGGGAAAATCCGAAAAATTCCCGGAAAATTCAAAGTGGAAATGAAAGAGGAATTGAAAAGGATTCAAACAAAAAAAAGAAAAGTCAAATCACTTTCCAAATACGGCGGGAAATCGCGATTAAAATGTCATAAAAACTGACACTTTAACCCGTTATAACTCGGAAAATTAAAGGAAAATGAAAATTGAAAAGCGAAATTAAGATAGAAAAAGTGAAAAGGATTCAAACGAAAATAAAAATATTCAAATGATTTTGAAAAATAGGACGAAAAAGGACGAAAAATAAATAACGGGGAAAATCCGAAAAATTCCCGGAAAATTCAAAGTGGAAATGAAAGAGGAATTGAAAAGGATTCAAACAAAAAAAAGAAAAGTCAAATCACTTTCCAAATACGGCGGGAAATCGCGATTAAAATGTCATAAAAACTGACACTTTAACCCGTTATAACTCGGAAAATTAAAGGAAAATGAAAATTGAAAAGCGAAATTAAGATAGAAAAAGTGAAAAGGATTCAAACGAAAATAAAAATATTCAAATGATTTTGAAAAATAGGACGAAAAAGGACGAAAAATAAATAACGGGGAAAATCCGGAAAATTCCCGGAAAATTCAAAGTGGAAATGAAAGAGGAATTGAAAAGGATTCAAACAAAAAAAAGAAAAGTCAAATCACTTTCCAAATACGGCGGGAAATCGCGATTAAAATGTCATAAAAACTGACACTTTAACCCGTTATAACTCGGAAAATTAAAGGAAAATGAAAATTGAAAAGCGAAATTAAGATAGAAAAAGTGAAAAGGATTCAAACGAAAATAAAAATATTCAAATGATTTTGAAAAATAGGACGAAAAATAAATAACGGGGAAAATCCGGAAAATTCCCGGAAAATTCAAAGTGGAAATGAAAGAGGAATTGAAAAGGATTCAAACAAAAAAAAGAAAAGTCAAATCATCTCCAAATACGGCGGGAAATCGCGATTAAAATGTCATAAAAACTGACACTTTAACCCGTTATAACTCGGAAAATTAAAGGAAAATGAAAATTGAAAAGCGAAATTAAGATAGAAAAAGTGAAAAGGATTCAAACGAAAATAAAAATATTCAAATGATTTTGAAAAATAGGACGAAAAAGGACGAAAAATAAATAACGGGGAAAATCCGGAAAATTCCCGGAAAATTCAAAGTGGAAATGAAAGAGGAATTGAAAAGGATTCAAACAAAAAAAAAGAAAAGTCAAATCACTTTCCAAATACGGCGGGAAATCGCGATTAAAATGTCATAAAAACTGACACTTTAACCCGTTATAACTCGGAAAATTAAAGGAAAATGAAAATTGAAAAGCGAAATTAAGATAGAAAAAGTGAAAAGGATTCAAACGAAAATAAAAATATTCAAATGATTTTGAAAAATAGGACGAAAAATAAATAACGGGGAAAATCCGGAAAATTCCCGGAAAATTCAAAGTGGAAATGAAAGAGGAATTGAAAAGGATTCAAACAAAAAAAAGAAAAGTCAAATCACTTTCCAAATACGGCGGGAAATCGCGATTAAAATGTCATAAAAACTGACACTTTAACCCGTTATAACTCGGAAAATTAAAGGAAAATGAAAATTGAAAAGCGAAATTAAGATAGAAAAAGTGAAAAGGATTCAAACGAAAATAAAAATATTCAAATGATTTTGAAAAATAGGACGAAAAAGGACGAAAAATAAATAACGGGGAAAATCCGGAAAATTCCCGGAAAATTCAAAGTGGAAATGAAAGAGGAATTGAAAAGGATTCAAACAAAAAAAAGAAAAGTCAAATCACTTTCCAAATACGGCGGGAAATCGCGATTAAAATGTCATAAAAACTGACACTTTAACCCGTTATAACTCGGAAAATTAAAGGAAAATGAAAATTGAAAAGCGAAATTAAGATAGAAAAAGTGAAAAGGATTCAAACGAAAATAAAAATATTCAAATGATTTTGAAAAATAGGACGAAAAAGGACGAAAAATAAATAACGGGGAAAATCCGGAAAATTCCCGGAAAATTCAAAGTGGAAATGAAAGAGGAATTGAAAAGGATTCAAACAAAAAAAAGAAAAGTCAAATCACTTTCCAAATACGGCGGGAAATCGCGATTAAAATGTCATAAAAACTGACACTTTAACCCGTTATAACTCGGAAAATTAAAGGAAAATGAAAATTGAAAAGCGAAATTAAGATAGAAAAAGTGAAAAGGATTCAAACGAAAATAAAAATATTCAAATGATTTTGAAAAATAGGACGAAAAAGGACGAAAAATAAATAACGGGGAAAATCCGGAAAATTCCCGGAAAATTCAAAGTGGAAATGAAAGAGGAATTGAAAAGGATTCAAACAAAAAAAAGAAAAGTCAAATCACTTTCCAAATACGGCGGGAAATCGCGATTAAAATGTCATAAAAACTGACACTTTAACCCGTTATAACTCGGAAAATTAAAGGAAAATGAAAATTGAAAAGCGAAATTAAGATAGAAAAAGTGAAAGGGATTCAAACGAAAATAAAAATATTCAAATGATTTTGAAAAATAGGACGAAAAAGGACGAAAAATAAATAACGGGGAAAATCCGGAAAATTCCCGGAAAATTCAAAGTGGAAATGAAAGAGGAATTGAAAAGGATTCAAACAAAAAAAAGAAAAGTCAAATCACTTTCCAAATACGGCGGGAAATCGCGATTAAAATGTCATAAAAACTGACACTTTAACCCGTTATAACTCGGAAAATTAAAGGAAAATGAAAATTGAAAAGCGAAATTAAGATAGAAAAAGTGAAAAGGATTCAAACGAAAATAAAAAAATTCAAATGATTTTGAAAAATAGGACGAAAAAGGACGAAAAATAAATAACGGGGAAAATCCGGAAAATTCAAAGTGGAAATGAAAGAGGAATTGAAAAGGATTCAAATAAAAAAAAGAAAAGTCAAATCACTTTCCAAATACGGCGGGAAATCGCGATTAAAATGTCATAAAAACTGACACTTTAACCCGTTATAACTCGGAAAATTAAAGGAAAATGAAAATTGAAAAGCGAAATTAAGATAGAAAAAGTGAAAAGGATTCAAACGAAAATAAAAATATTCAAATGATTTTGAAAAATAGGACGAAAAATAAATAACGGGGAAAATCCGGAAAATTCCCGGAAAATTCAAAGTGGAAATGAAAGAGGAATTGAAAAGGATTCAAACAAAAAAAAGAAAAGTCAAATCACTTTCCAAATACGGCGGGAAATCGCGATTAAAATGTCATAAAAACTGACACTTTAACCCGTTATAACTCGGAAAATTAAAGGAAAATGAAAATTGAAAAGCGAAATTAAGATAGAAAAAGTGAAAAGGATTCAAACGAAAATAAAAATATTCAAATGATTTTGAAAAATAGGACGAAAAAGGACGAAAAATAAATAACGGGGAAAATCCGGAAAATTCCCGGAAAATTCAAAGTGGAAATGAAAGAGGAATTGAAAAGGATTCAAACAAAAAAAAGAAAAGTCAAATCACTTTCCAAATACGGCGGGAAATCGCGATTAAAATGTCATAAAAACTGACACTTTAACCCGTTATAACTCGGAAAATTAAAGGAAAATGAAAATTGAAAAGCGAAATTAAGATAGAAAAAGTGAAAAGGATTCAAACGAAAATAAAAATATTCAAATGATTTTGAAAAATAGGACGAAAAAGGACGAAAAATAAATAACGGGGAAAATCCGGAAAATTCCCGGAAAATTCAAAGTGGAAATGAAAGAGGAATTGAAAAGGATTCAAACAAAAAAAAGAAAAGTCAAATCACTTTCCAAATACGGCGGGAAATCGCGATTAAAATGTCATAAAAACTGACACTTCAACCCGTTATAACTCGGAAAATTAAAGGAAAATGAAAATTGAAAAGCGAAATTAAGTGAAAAGGATTCAAACGAAAATAAAAATATTCAAATGATTTTGAAAAATAGGACGAAAAAGGACGAAAAATAAATAACGGGGAAAATCCGGAAAATTCAAAGTGGAAATGAAAGAGGAATTGAAAAGGATTCAAACAAAAAAAAGAAAAGTCAAATCACTTTCCAAATACGGCGGGAAATCGCGATTAAAATGTCATAAAAACTGACACTTTAACCCGTTATAACTCGGAAAATTAAAGGAAAATGAAAATTGAAAAGCGAAATTAAGATAGAAAAAGTGAAAAGGATTCAAACGAAAATAAAAATATTCAAATGATTTTGAAAAATAGGACGAAAAATAAATAACGGGGAAAATCCGGAAAATTCCCGGAAAATTCAAAGTGGAAATGAAAGAGGAATTGAAAAGGATTCAAACAAAAAAAAGAAAAGTCAAATCACTTTCCAAATACGGCGGGAAATCGCGATTAAAATGTCATAAAAACTGACACTTTAACCCGTTATAACTCGGAAAATTAAAGGAAAATGAAAATTGAAAAGCGAAATTAAGATAGAAAAAGTGAAAAGGATTCAAACGAAAATAAAAATATTCAAATGATTTTGAAAAATAGGACGAAAAAGGACGAAAAATAAATAACGGGGAAAATCCGGAAAATTCCCGGAAAATTCAAAGTGGAAATGAAAGAGGAATTGAAAAGGATTCAAACAAAAAAAAGAAAAGTCAAATCACTTTCCAAATACGGCGGGAAATCGCGATTAAAATGTCATAAAAACTGACACTTTAACCCGTTATAACTCGGAAAATTAAAGGAAAATGAAAATTGAAAAGCGAAATTAAGATAGAAAAAGTGAAAAGGATTCAAACGAAAATAAAAATATTCAAATGATTTTGAAAAATAGGACGAAAAAGGACGAAAAATAAATAACGGGGAAAATCCGGAAAATTCCCGGAAAATTCAAAGTGGAAATGAAAGAGGAATTGAAAAGGATTCAAACAAAAAAAAGAAAAGTCAAATCACTTTCCAAATACGGCGGGAAATCGCGATTAAAATGTCATAAAAACTGACACTTTAACCCGTTATAACTCGGAAAATTAAAGGAAAATGAAAATTGAAAAGCGAAATTAAGATAGAAAAAGTGAAAAGGATTCAAACGAAAATAAAAATATTCAAATGATTTTGAAAAATAGGACGAAAAAGGACGAAAAATAAATAACGGGGAAAATCCGGAAAAATTCCCGGAAAATTCAAAGTGGAAATGAAAGAGGAATTGAAAAGGATTCAAACAAAAAAAAGAAAAGTCAAATCACTTTCCAAATACGGCGGGAAATCGCGATTAAAATGTCATAAAAACTGACACTTTAACCCGTTATAACTCGGAAAATTAAAGGAAAATGAAAATTTAAAAGCGAAATTAAGATAGAAAAAGTGAAAAGGATTCAAACGAAAATAAAAATATTCAAATGATTTTGAAAAATAGGACGAAAAATAAATAACGGGGAAAATCCGGAAAATTCCCGGAAAATTCAAAGTGGAAATGAAAGAGGAATTGAAAAGGATTCAAACAAAAAAAAGAAAAGTCAAATCACTTTCCAAATACGGCGGGAAATCGCGATTAAAATGTCATAAAAACTGACACTTTAACCCGTTATAACTCGGAAAATTAAAGGAAAATGAAAATTGAAAAGCGAAATTAAGATAGAAAAAGTGAAAAGGATTCAAACGAAAATAAAAATATTCAAATGATTTTGAAAAATAGGACGAAAAAGGACGAAAAATAAATAACGGGGAAAATCCGGAAAATTCCCGGAAAATTCAAAGTGGAAATGAAATAGGAATTGAAAAGGATTCAAACAAAAAAAAGAAAAGTCAAATCACTTTCCAAATACGGCGGGAAATCGCGATTAAAATGTCATAAAAACTGACACTTTAACCCGTTATAACTCGGAAAATTAAAGGAAAATGAAAATTGAAAAGCGAAATTAAGATAGAAAAAGTGAAAAGGATTCAAACGAAAATAAAAATATTCAAATGATTTTGAAAAATAGGACGAAAAAGGACGAAAAATAAATAACGGGGAAAATCCGGAAAATTCACGGAAAATTCAAAGTGGAAATGAAAGAGGAATTGAAAAGGATTCAAACAAAAAAAAGAAAAGTCAAATCACTTTCCAAATACGGCGGGAAATCGCGATTAAAATGTCATAAAAACTGACACTTTAACCCGTTATAACTCGGAAAATTAAAGGAAAATGAAAATTGAAAAGCGAAATTAAGATAGAAAAAGTGAAAAGGATTCAAACGAAAATAAAAATATTCAAATGATTTTGAAAAATAGGACGAAAAAGGACGAAAAATAAATAACGGGGAAAATCCAGAAAATTCCCGGAAAATTCAAAGTGGAAATGAAAGAGGAATTGAAAAGGATTCAAACAAAAAAAAGAAAAGTCAAATCACTTTCCAAATACGGCGGGAAATCGCGATTAAAATGTCATAAAAACTGACACTTTAACCCGTTATAACTCGGAAAATTAAAGGAAAATGAAAATTGAAAAGCGAAATTAAGATAGAAAAAGTGAAAAGGATTCAAACGAAAATAAAAATATTCAAATGATTTTGAAAAATAGGACGAAAAAGGACGAAAAATAAATAACGGGGAAAATCCGGAAAATTCCCGGAAAATTCAAAGTGGAAATGAAAGAGGAATTGAAAAGGATTCAAACAAAAAAAAGAAAAGTCAAATCACTTTCCAAATACGGCGGGAAATCGCGATTAAAATGTCATAAAAACTGACACTTTAACCCGTTATAACTCGGAAAATTAAAGGAAAATGAAAATTGAAAAGCGAAATTAAGATAGAAAAAGTGAAAAGGATTCAAACGAAAATAAAAATATTCAAATGATTTTGAAAAATAGGACGAAAAAGGACGAAAAATAAATAACGGGGAAAATCCGGAAAATTCCCGGAAAATTCCCGGAAAATTCAAAGTGGAAATGAAAGAGGAATTGAAAAGGATTCAAACAAAAAAAAGAAAAGTCAAATCACTTTCCAAATACGGCGGGAAATCGCGATTAAAATGTCATAAAAACTGACACTTTAACCCGTTATAACTCGGAAAATTAAAGGAAAATGAAAATTGAAAAGCGAAATTAAGATAGAAAAAGTGAAAGGGATTCAAACGAAAATAAAAATATTCAAATGATTTTGAAAAATAGGACGAAAAAGGACGAAAAATAAATAACGGGGAAAATCCGGAAAATTCCCGGAAAATTCAAAGTGGAAATGAAAGAGGAATTGAAAAGGATTCAAACAAAAAAAAGAAAAGTCAAATCACTTTCCAAATACGGCGGGAAATCGCGATTAAAATGTCATAAAAACTGACACTTTAACCCGTTATAACTCGGAAAATTAAAGGAAAATGAAAATTGAAAAGCGAAATTAAGATAGAAAAAGTGAAAAGGATTCAAACGAAAATAAAAATATTCAAATGATTTTGAAAAATAGGACGAAAAATAAATAACGGGGAAAATCCGGAAAATTCCCGGAAAATTCAAAGTGGAAATGAAAGAGGAATTGAAAAGGATTCAAACAAAAAAAAGAAAAGTCAAATCACTTTCCAAATACGGCGGGAAATCGCGATTAAAATGTCATAAAAACTGACACTTTAACCCGTTATAACTCGGAAAATTAAAGGAAAATGAAAATTGAAAAGCGAAATTAAGATAGAAAAAGTGAAAAGGATTCAAACGAAAATAAAAATATTCAAATGATTTTGAAAAATAGGACGAAAAATAAATAACGGGGAAAATCCGGAAAATTCCCGGAAAATTCAAAGTGGAAATGAAAGAGGAATTGAAAAGGATTCAAACAAAAAAAAGAAAAGTCAAATCACTTTCCAAATACGGCGGGAAATCGCGATTAAAATGTCATAAAAACTGACACTTTAACCCGTTATAACTCGGAAAATTAAAGGAAAATGAAAATTGAAAAGCGAAATTAAGATAGAAAAAGTGAAAAGGATTCAAACGAAAATAAAAATATTCAAATGATTTTGAAAAATAGGACGAAAAAGGACGAAAAATAAATAACGGGGAAAATCCGGAAAATTCCCGGAAAATTCAAAGTGGAAATGAAAGAGGAATTGAAAAGGATTCAAACAAAAAAAAGAAAAGTCAAATCACTTTCCAAATACGGCGGGAAATCGCGATTAAAATGTCATAAAAACTGACACTTTAACCCGTTATAACTCGGAAAATTAAAGGAAAATGAAAATTGAAAAGCGAAATTAAGATAGAAAAAGTGAAAAGGATTCAAACGAAAATAAAAATATTCAAATGATTTTGAAAAATAGGACGAAAAAGGACGAAAAATAAATAACGGGGAAAATCCGGAAAATTCCCGGAAAATTCAAAGTGGAAATGAAAGAGGAATTGAAAAGGATTCAAACAAAAAAAAGAAAAGTCAAATCACTTTCCAAATACGGCGGGAAATCGCGATTAAAATGTCATAAAAACTGACACTTCAACCCGTTATAACTCGGAAAATTAAAGGAAAATGAAAATTGAAAAGCGAAATTAAGTGAAAAGGATTCAAACGAAAATAAAAATATTCAAATGATTTTGAAAAATAGGACGAAAAAGGACGAAAAATAAATAACGGGGAAAATCCGGAAAATTCAAAGTGGAAATGAAAGAGGAATTGAAAAGGATTCAAACAAAAAAAAGAAAAGTCAAATCACTTTCCAAATACGGCGGGAAATCGCGATTAAAATGTCATAAAAACTGACACTTTAACCCGTTATAACTCGGAAAATTAAAGGAAAATGAAAATTGAAAAGCGAAATTAAGATAGAAAAAGTGAAAAGGATTCAAACGAAAATAAAAATATTCAAATGATTTTGAAAAATAGGACGAAAAATAAATAACGGGGAAAATCCGGAAAATTCCCGGAAAATTCAAAGTGGAAATGAAAGAGGAATTGAAAAGGATTCAAACAAAAAAAAGAAAAGTCAAATCACTTTCCAAATACGGCGGGAAATCGCGATTAAAATGTCATAAAAACTGACACTTTAACCCGTTATAACTCGGAAAATTAAAGGAAAATGAAAATTGAAAAGCGAAATTAAGATAGAAAAAGTGAAAAGGATTCAAACGAAAATAAAAATATTCAAATGATTTTGAAAAATAGGACGAAAAAGGACGAAAAATAAATAACGGGGAAAATCCGGAAAATTCCCGGAAAATTCAAAGTGGAAATGAAAGAGGAATTGAAAAGGATTCAAACAAAAAAAAGAAAAGTCAAATCACTTTCCAAATACGGCGGGAAATCGCGATTAAAATGTCATAAAAACTGACACTTTAACCCGTTATAACTCGGAAAATTAAAGGAAAATGAAAATTGAAAAGCGAAATTAAGATAGAAAAAGTGAAAAGGATTCAAACGAAAATAAAAATATTCAAATGATTTTGAAAAATAGGACGAAAAAGGACGAAAAATAAATAACGGGGAAAATCCGGAAAAATTCCCGGAAAATTCAAAGTGGAAATGAAAGAGGAATTGAAAAGGATTCAAACAAAAAAAAGAAAAGTCAAATCACTTTCCAAATACGGCGGGAAATCGCGATTAAAATGTCATAAAAACTGACACTTTAACCCGTTATAACTCGGAAAATTAAAGGAAAATGAAAATTTAAAAGCGAAATTAAGATAGAAAAAGTGAAAAGGATTCAAACGAAAATAAAAATATTCAAATGATTTTGAAAAATAGGACGAAAAATAAATAACGGGGAAAATCCGGAAAATTCCCGGAAAATTCAAAGTGGAAATGAAAGAGGAATTGAAAAGGATTCAAACAAAAAAAAGAAAAGTCAAATCACTTTCCAAATACGGCGGGAAATCGCGATTAAAATGTCATAAAAACTGACACTTTAACCCGTTATAACTCGGAAAATTAAAGGAAAATGAAAATTGAAAAGCGAAATTAAGATAGAAAAAGTGAAAAGGATTCAAACGAAAATAAAAATATTCAAATGATTTTGAAAAATAGGACGAAAAAGGACGAAAAATAAATAACGGGGAAAATCCGGAAAATTCCCGGAAAATTCAAAGTGGAAATGAAATAGGAATTGAAAAGGATTCAAACAAAAAAAAGAAAAGTCAAATCACTTTCCAAATACGGCGGGAAATCGCGATTAAAATGTCATAAAAACTGACACTTTAACCCGTTATAACTCGGAAAATTAAAGGAAAATGAAAATTGAAAAGCGAAATTAAGATAGAAAAAGTGAAAAGGATTCAAACGAAAATAAAAATATTCAAATGATTTTGAAAAATAGGACGAAAAAGGACGAAAAATAAATAACGGGGAAAATCCGGAAAATTCCCGGAAAATTCAAAGTGGAAATGAAAGAGGAATTGAAAAGGATTCAAACAAAAAAAAGAAAAGTCAAATCACTTTCCAAATACGGCGGGAAATCGCGATTAAAATGTCATAAAAACTGACACTTTAACCCGTTATAACTCGGAAAATTAAAGGAAAATGAAAATTGAAAAGCGAAATTAAGATAGAAAAAGTGAAAAGGATTCAAACGAAAATAAAAATATTCAAATGATTTTGAAAAATAGGACGAAAAAGGACGAAAAATAAATAACGGGGAAAATCCGGAAAATTCCCGGAAAATTCAAAGTGGAAATGAAAGAGGAATTGAAAAGGATTCAAACAAAAAAAAGAAAAGTCAAATCACTTTCCAAATACGGCGGAAAATCGCGATTAAAATGTCATAAAAACTGACACTTTAACCCGTTATAACTCGGAAAATTAAAGGAAAATGAAAATTGAAAAGCGAAATTAAGATAGAAAAAGTGAAAAGGATTCAAACGAAAATAAAAATATTCAAATGATTTTGAAAAATAGGACGAAAAAGGACGAAAAATAAATAACGGGGAAAATCCGGAAAAATTCCCGGAAAATTCAAAGTGGAAATGAAAGAGGAATTGAAAAGGATTCAAACAAAAAAAAGAAAAGTCAAATCACTTTCCAAATACGGCGGGAAATCGCGATTAAAATGTCATAAAAACTGACACTTTAACCCGTTATAACTCGGAAAATTAAAGGAAAATGAAAATTGAAAAGCGAAATTAAGATAGAAAAAGTGAAAAGGATTCAAACGAAAATAAAAATATTCAAATGATTTTGAAAAATAGGACGAAAAATAAATAACGGGGAAAATCCGGAAAATTCCCGGAAAATTCAAAGTGGAAATGAAAGAGGAATTGGAAAGGATTCAAACAAAAAAAAGAAAAGTCAAATCACTTTCCAAATACGGCGGGAAATCGCGATTAAAATGTCATAAAAACTGACACTTTAACCCGTTATAACTCGGAAAATTAAAGGAAAATGAAAATTGAAAAGCGAAATTAAGATAGAAAAAGTGAAAAGGATTCAAACGAAAATAAAAATATTCAAATGATTTTGAAAAATAGGACGAAAAATAAATAACGGGGAAAATCCGGAAAATTCAAAGTGGAAATGAAAGAGGAATTGAAAAGGATTCAAACAAAAAAAAGAAAAGTCAAATCACTTTCCAAATACGGCGGGAAATCGCGATTAAAATGTCATAAAAACTGACACTTTAACCCGTTATAACTCGGAAAATTAAAGGAAAATGAAAATTGAAAAGCGAAATTAAGATAGAAAAAGTGAAAAGGATTCAAACGAAAATAAAAATATTCAAATGATTTTGAAAAATAGGACGAAAAATAAATAACGGGGAAAATCCGGAAAATTCCCGGAAAATTCAAAGTGGAAATGAAAGAGGAATTGAAAAGGATTCAAACAAAAAAAAGAAAAGTCAAATCACTTTCCAAATACGGCGGGAAATCGCGATTAAAATGTCATAAAAACTGACACTTTAACCCGTTATAACTCGGAAAATTAAAGGAAAATGAAAATTGAAAAGCGAAATTAAGATAGAAAAAGTGAAAAGGATTCAAACGAAAATAAAAATATTCAAATGATTTTGAAAAATAGGACGAAAAAGGAAGAAAAATAAATAACGGGGAAAATCCGGAAAATTCCCGGAAAATTCAAAGTGGAAATGAAAGAGGAATTGAAAAGGATTCAAACAAAAAAAAGAAAAGTCAAATCACTTTCCAAATACGGCGGGAAATCGCGATTAAAATGTCATAAAAACTGACACTTTAACCCGTTATAACTCGGAAAATTAAAGGAAAATGAAAATTGAAAAGCGAAATTAAGATAGAAAAAGTGAAAAGGATTCAAACGAAAATAAAAATATTCAAATGATTTTGAAAAATAGGACGAAAAAGGACGAAAAATAAATAACGGGGAAAATCCGGAAAATTCCCGGAAAATTCAAAGTGGAAATGAAAGAGGAATTGAAAAGGATTCAAACAAAAAAAAGAAAAGTCAAATCACTTTCCAAATACGGCGGGAAATCGCGATTAAAATGTCATAAAAACTGACACTTTAACCCGTTATAACTCGGAAAATTAAAGGAAAATGAAAATTGAAAAGCGAAATTAAGATAGAAAAAGTGAAAAGGATTCAAACGAAAATAAAAATATTCAAATGATTTTGAAAAATAGGACGAAAAAGGACGAAAAATAAATAACGGGGAAAATCCGGAAAATTCCCGGAAAATTCAAAGTGGAAATGAAAGAGGAATTGAAAAGGATTCAAACAAAAAAAAGAAAAGTCAAATCACTTTCCAAATACGGCGGGAAATCGCGATTAAAATGTCATAAAAACTGACACTTTAACCCGTTATAACTCGGAAAATTAAAGGAAAATGAAAATTGAAAAGCGAAATTAAGATAGAAAAAGTGAAAGGGATTCAAACGAAAATAAAAATATTCAAATGATTTTGAAAAATAGGACGAAAAAGGACGAAAAATAAATAACGGGGAAAATCCGGAAAATTCCCGGAAAATTCAAAGTGGAAATGAAAGAGGAATTGAAAAGGATTCAAACAAAAAAAAGAAAAGTCAAATCACTTTCCAAATACGGCGGGAAATCGCGATTAAAATGTCATAAAAACTGACACTTTAACCCGTTATAACTCGGAAAATTAAAGGAAAATGAAAATTGAAAAGCGAAATTAAGATAGAAAAAGTGAAAAGGATTCAAACGAAAATAAAAATATTCAAATGATTTTGAAAAATAGGACGAAAAAGGACGAAAAATAAATAACGGGGAAAATCCGGAAAATTCAAAGTGGAAATGAAAGAGGAATTGAAAAGGATTCAAACAAAAAAAAGAAAAATCAAATCACTTTCCAAATACGGCGGGAAATCGCGATTAAAATGTCATAAAAACTGACACTTTAACCCGTTATAACTCGGAAAATTAAAGGAAAATGAAAATTGAAAAGCGAAATTAAGATAGAAAAAGTGAAAAGGATTCAAACGAAAATAAAAATATTCAAATGATTTTGAAAAATAGGACGAAAAAGGACGAAAAATAAATAACGGGGAAAATCCGGAAAATTCCCGGAAAATTCAAAGTGGAAATGAAAGAGGAATTGAAAAGGATTCAAACAAAAAAAAGAAAAGTCAAATCACTTTCCAAATACGGCGGGAAATCGCGATTAAAATGTCATAAAAACTGACACTTTAACCCGTTATAACTCGGAAAATTAAAGGAAAATGAAAATTGAAAAGCGAAATTAAGTGAAAAGGATTCAAACGAAAATAAAAATATTCAAATGATTTTGAAAAATAGGACGAAAAAGGACGAAAAATAAATAACGGGGAAAATCCGGAAAATTCAAAGTGGAAATGAAAGAGGAATTGAAAAGGATTCAAACAAAAAAAAGAAAAGTCAAATCACTTTCCAAATACGGCGGGAAATCGCGATTAAAATGTCATAAAAACTGACACTTTAACCCGTTATAACTCAGAAAATTAAAGGAAAATGAAAATTGAAAAGCGAAATTAAGATAGAAAAAGTGAAAAGGATTCAAACGAAAATAAAAATATTCAAATGATTTTGAAAAATAGGACGAAAAATAAATAACGGGGAAAATCCGGAAAATTCCCGGAAAATTCAAAGTGGAAATGAAAGAGGAATTGAAAAGGATTCAAACAAAAAAAAGAAAAGTCAAATCACTTTCCAAATACGGCGGGAAATCGCGATTAAAATGTCATAAAAACTGACACTTTAACCCGTTATAACTCGGAAAATTAAAGGAAAATGAAAATTGAAAAGCGAAATTAAGATAGAAAAAGGGAAAAGGATTCAAACGAAAATAAAAATATTCAAATGATTTTGAAAAATAGGACGAAAAAGGACGAAAAATAAATAACGGGGAAAATCCGGAAAATTCCCGGAAAATTCAAAGTGGAAATGAAAGAGGAATTGAAAAGGATTCAAACAAAAAAAAGAAAAGTCAAATCACTTTCCAAATACGGCGGGAAATCGCGATTAAAATGTCATAAAAACTGACACTTTAACCCGTTATAACTCGGAAAATTAAAGGAAAATGAAAATTGAAAAGCGAAATTAAGATAGAAAAAGTGAAAAGGATTCAAACGAAAATAAAAATATTCAAATGATTTTGAAAAATAGGACGAAAAAGGACGAAAAATAAATAACGGGGAAAATCCGGAAAATTCCCGGAAAATTCAAAGTGGAAATGAAAGAGGAATTGAAAAGGATTCAAACAAAAAAAAGAAAAGTCAAATCACTTTCCAAATACGGCGGGAAATCGCGATTAAAATGTCATAAAAACTGACACTTTAACCCGTTATAACTCGGAAAATTAAAGGAAAATGAAAATTGAAAAGCGAAATTAAGATAGAAAAAGTGAAAAGGATTCAAACGAAAATAAAAATATTCAAATGATTTTGAAAAATAGGACGAAAAAGGACGAAAAATAAATAACGGGAAAAATCCGGAAAATTCCCGGAAAATTCAAAGTGGAAATGAAAGAGGAATTGAAAAGGATTCAAACAAAAAAAAGAAAAGTCAAATCACTTTCCAAATACGGCGGGAAATCGCGATTAAAATGTCATAAAAACTGACACTTTAACCCGTTATAACTCGGAAAATTAAAGGAAAATGAAAATTGAAAAGCGAAATTAAGATAGAAAAAGTGAAAAGGATTCAAACGAAAATAAAAATATTCAAATGATTTTGAAAAATAGGACGAAAAATAAATAACGGGGAAAATCCGGAAAATTCAAAGTGGAAATGAAAGAGGAATTGAAAAGGATTCAAACAAAAAAAAGAAAAATCAAATCACTTTCCAAATACGGCGGGAAATCGCGATTAAAATGTCATAAAAACTGACACTTTAACCCGTTATAACTCGGAAAATTAAAGGAAAATGAAAATTGAAAAGCGAAATTAAGATAGAAAAAGTGAAAAGGATTCAAACGAAAATAAAAATATTCAAATGATTTTGAAAAATAGGACGAAAAAGGACGAAAAATAAATAACGGGGAAAATCCGGAAAATTCCCGGAAAATTCAAAGTGGAAATGAAAGAGGAATTGAAAAGGATTCAAACAAAAAAAAGAAAAGTCAAATCACTTTCCAAATACGGCGGGAAATCGCGATTAAAATGTCATAAAAACTGACACTTTAACCCGTTATAACTCGGAAAATTAAAGGAAAATGAAAATTGAAAAGCGAAATTAAGTGAAAAGGATTCAAACGAAAATAAAAATATTCAAATGATTTTGAAAAATAGGACGAAAAAGGACGAAAAATAAATAACGGGGAAAATCCGGAAAATTCAAAGTGGAAATGAAAGAGGAATTGAAAAGGATTCAAACAAAAAAAAGAAAAGTCAAATCACTTTCCAAATACGGCGGGAAATCGCGATTAAAATGTCATAAAAACTGACACTTTAACCCGTTATAACTCGGAAAATTAAAGGAAAATGAAAATTGAAAAGCGAAATTAAGATAGAAAAAGTGAAAAGGATTCAAACGAAAATAAAAATATTCAAATGATTTTGAAAAATAGGACGAAAAAGGACGAAAAATAAATAACGGGGAAAATCCGGAAAATTCCCGGAAAATTCAAAGTGGAAATGAAAGAGGAATTGAAAAGGATTCAAACAAAAAAAAGAAAAGTCAAATCACTTTCCAAATACGGCGGGAAATCGCGATTAAAATGTCATAAAAACTGACACTTTAACATGTTATAACTCGGAAAATTAAAGGAAAATGAAAATTGAAAAGCGAAATTAAGATAGAAAAAGTGAAAAGGATTCAAACGAAAATAAAAATATTCAAATGATTTTGAAAAATAGGACGAAAAAGGACGAAAAATAAATAACGGGGAAAATCCGGAAAATTCCCGGAAAATTCAAAGTGGAAATGAAAGAGGAATTGAAAAGGATTCAAACAAAAAAAAGAAAAGTCAAATCACTTTCCAAATACGGCGGGAAATCGCGATTAAAATGTCATAAAAACTGACACTTTAACCCGTTATAACTCGGAAAATTAAAGGAAAATGAAAATTGAAAAGCGAAATTAAGATAGAAAAAGTGAAAAGGATTCAAACGAAAATAAAAATATTCAAATGATTTTGAAAAATAGGACGAAAAAGGACGAAAAATAAATAACGGGGAAAATCCGGAAAATTCCCGGAAAATTCAAAGTGGAAATGAAAGAGGAATTGAAAAGGATTCAAACAAAAAAAAGAAAAGTCAAATCACTTTCCAAATACGGCGGGAAATCGCGATTAAAATGTCATAAAAACTGACACTTTAACCCGTTATAACTCGGAAAATTAAAGGAAAATGAAAATTGAAAAGCGAAATTAAGATAGAAAAAGTGAAAAGGATTCAAACGAAAATAAAAATATTCAAATGATTTTGAAAAATAGGACGAAAAAGGACGAAAAATAAATAACGGGGAAAATCCGGAAAATTCCCGGAAAATTCAAAGTGGAAATGAAAGAGGAATTGAAAAGGATTCAAACAAAAAAAAGAAAAGTCAAATCACTTTCCAAATACGGCGGGAAATCGCGATTAAAATGTCATAAAAACTGACACTTTAACCCGTTATAACTCGGAAAATTAAAGGAAAATGAAAATTGAAAAGCGAAATTAAGATAGAAAAAGTGAAAAGGATTCAAACGAAAATAAAAATATTCAAATGATTTTGAAAAATAGGACGAAAAATAAATAACGGGGAAAATCCGGAAAATTCAAAGTGGAAATGAAAGAGGAATTGAAAAGGATTCAAACAAAAAAAAGAAAAATCAAATCACTTTCCAAATACGGCGGGAAATCGCGATTAAAATGTCATAAAAACTGACACTTTAACCCGTTATAACTCGGAAAATTAAAGGAAAATGAAAATTGAAAAGCGAAATTAAGATAGAAAAAGTGAAAAGGATTCAAACGAAAATAAAAATATTCAAATGATTTTGAAAAATAGGACGAAAAAGGACGAAAAATAAATAACGGGGAAAATCCGGAAAATTCCCGGAAAATTCAAAGTGGAAATGAAAGAGGAATTGAAAAGGATTCAAACAAAAAAAAGAAAAGTCAAATCACTTTCCAAATACGGCGGGAAATCGCGATTAAAATGTCATAAAAACTGACACTTTAACCCGTTATAACTCGGAAAATTAAAGGAAAATGAAAATTGAAAAGCGAAATTAAGATAGAAAAAGTGAAAAGGATTCAAACGAAAATAAAAATATTCAAATGATTTTGAAAAATAGGACGAAAAAGGACGAAAAATAAATAACGGGGAAAATCCGGAAAATTCCCGGAAAATTCAAAGTGGAAATGAAAGAGGAATTGAAAAGGATTCAAACAAAAAAAAGAAAAGTCAAATCACTTTCCAAATACGGCGGGAAATCGCGATTAAAATGTCATAAAAACTGACACTTTAACCCGTTATAACTCGGAAAATTAAAGGAAAATGAAAATTGAAAAGCGAAATTAAGATAGAAAAAGTGAAAGGGATTCAAACGAAAATAAAAATATTCAAATGATTTTGAAAAATAGGACGAAAAAGGACGAAAAATAAATAACGGGGAAAATCCGGAAAATTCCCGGAAAATTCAAAGTGGAAATGAAAGAGGAATTGAAAAGGATTCAAACAAAAAAAAGAAAAGTCAAATCACTTTCCAAATACGGCGGGAAATCGCGATTAAAATGTCATAAAAACTGACACTTTAACCCGTTATAACTCGGAAAATTAAAGGAAAATGAAAATTGAAAAGCGAAATTAAGATAGAAAAAGTGAAAAGGATTCAAACGAAAATAAAAATATTCAAATGATTTTGAAAAATAGGACGAAAAAGGACGAAAAATAAATAACGGGGAAAATCCGGAAAATTCCCGGAAAATTCAAAGTGGAAATGAAAGAGGAATTGAAAAGGATTCAAACAAAAAAAAGAAAAGTCAAATCACTTTCCAAATACGGCGGGAAATCGCGATTAAAATGTCATAAAAACTGACACTTTAACCCGTTATAACTCGGAAAATTAAAGGAAAATGAAAATTGAAAAGCGAAATTAAGATAGAAAAAGTGAAAAGGATTCAAACGAAAATAAAAATATTCAAATGATTTTGAAAAATAGGACGAAAAAGGACGAAAAATAAATAACGGGGAAAATCCGGAAAATTCCCGGAAAATTCAAAGTGGAAATGAAAGAGGAATTGAAAAGGATTCAAACAAAAAAAAGAAAAGTCAAATCACTTTCCAAATACGGCGGGAAATCGCGATTAAAATGTCATAAAAACTGACACTTTAACCCGTTATAACTCGGAAAATTAAAGGAAAATGAAAATTGAAAAGCGAAATTAAGATAGAAAAAGTGAAAAGGATTCAAACGAAAATAAAAATATTCAAATGATTTTGAAAAATAGGACGAAAAAGGACGAAAAATAAATAACGGGGAAAATCCGGAAAATTCCCGGAAAATTCAAAGTGGAAATGAAAGAGGAATTGAAAAGGATTCAAACAAAAAAAAGAAAAGTCAAATCACTTTCCAAATACGGCGGGAAATCGCGATTAAAATGTCATAAAAACTGACACTTTAACCCGTTATAACTCGGAAAATTAAAGGAAAATGAAAATTGAAAAGCGAAATTAAGATAGAAAAAGTGAAAAGGATTCAAACGAAAATAAAAATATTCAAATGATTTTGAAAAATAGGACGAAAAATAAATAACGGGGAAAATCCGGAAAATTCCCGGAAAATTCAAAGTGGAAATGAAAGAGGAATTGAAAAGGATTCAAACAAAAAAAAGAAAAGTCAAATCACTTTCCAAATACGGCGGGAAATCGCGATTAAAATGTCATAAAAACTGACACTTTAACATGTTATAACTCGGAAAATTAAAGGAAAATGAAAATTGAAAAGCGAAATTAAGATAGAAAAAGTGAAAAGGATTCAAACGAAAATAAAAATATTCAAATGATTTTGAAAAATAGGACGAAAAAGGACGAAAAATAAATAACGGGGAAAATCCGGAAAATTCCCGGAAAATTCAAAGTGGAAATGAAAGAGGAATTGAAAAGGATTCAAACAAAAAAAAGAAAAGTCAAATCACTTTCCAAATACGGCGGGAAATCGCGATTAAAATGTCATAAAAACTGACACTTTAACCCGTTATAACTCGGAAAATTAAAGGAAAATGAAAATTGAAAAGCGAAATTAAGATAGAAAAAGTGAAAAGGATTCAAACGAAAATAAAAATATTCAAATGATTTTGAAAAATAGGACGAAAAATAAATAACGGGGAAAATCCGGAAAATTCCCGGAAAATTCAAAGTGGAAATGAAAGAGGAATTGAAAAGGATTCAAACAAAAAAAAGAAAAGTCAAATCACTTTCCAAATACGGCGGGAAATCGCGATTAAAATGTCATAAAAACTGACACTTTAACATGTTATAACTCGGAAAATTAAAGGAAAATGAAAATTGAAAAGCGAAATTAAGATAGAAAAAGTGAAAAGGATTCAAACGAAAATAAAAATATTCAAATGATTTTGAAAAATAGGACGAAAAAGGACGAAAAATAAATAACGGGGAAAATCCGGAAAATTCCCGGAAAATTCAAAGTGGAAATGAAAGAGGAATTGAAAAGGATTCAAACAAAAAAAAGAAAAGTCAAATCACTTTCCAAATACGGCGGGAAATCGCGATTAAAATGTCATAAAAACTGACACTTTAACCCGTTATAACTCGGAAAATTAAAGGAAAATGAAAATTGAAAAGCGAAATTAAGATAGAAAAAGTGAAAAGGATTCAAACGAAAATAAAAATATTCAAATGATTTTGAAAAATAGGACGAAAAATAAATAACGGGGAAAATCCGGAAAATTCCCGGAAAATTCAAAGTGGAAATGAAAGAGGAATTGAAAAGGATTCAAACAAAAAAAAGAAAAGTCAAATCACTTTCCAAATACGGCGGGAAATCGCGATTAAAATGTCATAAAAACTGACACTTTAACCCGTTATAACTCGGAAAATTAAAGGAAAATGAAAATTGAAAAGCGAAATTAAGATAGAAAAAGTGAAAGGGATTCAAACGAAAATAAAAATATTCAAATGATTTTGAAAAATAGGACGAAAAAGGACGAAAAATAAATAACGGGGAAAATCCGGAAAATTCCCGGAAAATTCAAAGTGGAAATGAAAGAGGAATTGAAAAGGATTCAAACAAAAAAAAGAAAAGTCAAATCACTTTCCAAATACGGCGGGAAATCGCGATTAAAATGTCATAAAAACTGACACTTTAACCCGTTATAACTCGGAAAATTAAAGGAAAATGAAAATTGAAAAGCGAAATTAAGATAGAAAAAGTGAAAGGGATTCAAACGAAAATAAAAATATTCAAATGATTTTGAAAAATAGGACGAAAAAGGACGAAAAATAAATAACGGGGAAAATCCGGAAAATTCCCGGAAAATTCAAAGTGGAAATGAAAGAGGAATTGAAAAGGATTCCGTTATAACTCGGAAAATTAAAGGAAAATGAAAATTGAAAAGCGAAATTAAGATAGAAAAAGTGAAAAGGATTCAAACGAAAATAAAAATATTCAAATGATTTTGAAAAATAGGACGAAAAATAAATAACGGGGAAAATCCGGAAAATTCCCGGAAAATTCAAAGTGGAAATGAAAGAGGAATTGAAAAGGATTCAAACAAAAAAAAGAAAAGTCAAATCACTTTCCAAATACGGCGGGAAATCGCGATTAAAATGTCATAAAAACTGACACTTTAACCCGTTATAACTCGGAAAATTAAAGGAAAATGAAAATTGAAAAGCGAAATTAAGATAGAAAAAGTGAAAAGGATTCAAACGAAAATAAAAATATTCAAATGATTTTGAAAAATAGGACGAAAAAGGACGAAAAATAAATAACGTGGAAATGAAAGAGGAATTGAAAAGGATTCAAACAAAAAAAAGAAAAGTCAAATCACTTTCCAAATACGGCGGGAAATCGCGATTAAAATGTCATAAAAACTGACACTTTAACCCGTTATAACTCGGAAAATTAAAGGAAAATGAAAATTGAAAAGCGAAATTAAGATAGAAAAAGTGAAAAGGATTCAAACGAAAATAAAAATATTCAAATGATTTTGAAAAATAGGACGAAAAAGGACGAAAAATAAATAACGGGGAAAATCCGGAAAATTCCCGGAAAATTCAAAGTGGAAATGAAAGAGGAATTGAAAAGGATTCAAACAAAAAAAAGAAAAGTCAAATCACTTTCCAAATACGGCGGGAAATCGCGATTAAAATGTCATAAAAACTGACACTTTAACCCGTTATAACTCGGAAAATTAAAGGAAAATGAAAATTGAAAAGCGAAATTAAGATAGAAAAAGTGAAAAGGATTCAAACGAAAATAAAAATATTCAAATGATTTTGAAAAATAGGACGAAAAATAAATAACGGGGAAAATCCGGAAAATTCCCGGAAAATTCAAAGTGGAAATGAAAGAGGAATTGAAAAGGATTCAAACAAAAAAAAGAAAAGTCAAATCACTTTCCAAATACGGCGGGAAATCGCGATTAAAATGTCATAAAAACTGACACTTTAACATGTTATAACTCGGAAAATTAAAGGAAAATGAAAATTGAAAAGCGAAATTAAGATAGAAAAAGTGAAAAGGATTCAAACGAAAATAAAAATATTCAAATGATTTTGAAAAATAGGACGAAAAAGGACGAAAAATAAATAACGGGGAAAATCCGGAAAATTCCCGGAAAATTCAAAGTGGAAATGAAAGAGGAATTGAAAAGGATTCAAACAAAAAAAAGAAAAGTCAAATCACTTTCCAAATACGGCGGGAAATCGCGATTAAAATGTCATAAAAACTGACACTTTAACCCGTTATAACTCGGAAAATTAAAGGAAAATGAAAATTGAAAAGCGAAATTAAGATAGAAAAAGTGAAAAGGATTCAAACGAAAATAAAAATATTCAAATGATTTTGAAAAATAGGACGAAAAAGGACGAAAAATAAATAACGGGGAAAATCCGGAAAATTCCCGGAAAATTCAAAGTGGAAATGAAAGAGGAATTGAAAAGGATTCAAACAAAAAAAAGAAAAGTCAAATCACTTTCCAAATACGGCGGGAAATCGCGATTAAAATGTCATAAAAACTGACACTTTAACCCGTTATAACTCGGAAAATTAAAGGAAAATGAAAATTGAAAAGCGAAATTAAGATAGAAAAAGTGAAAAGGATTCAAACGAAAATAAAAATATTCAAATGATTTTGAAAAATAGGACGAAAAAGGACGAAAAATAAATAACGGGGAAAATCCGGAAAATTCCCGGAAAATTCAAAGTGGAAATGAAAGAGGAATTGAAAAGGATTCAAACAAAAAAAAGAAAAGTCAAATCACTTTCCAAATACGGCGGGAAATCGCGATTAAAATGTCATAAAAACTGACACTTTAACCCGTTATAACTCGGAAAATTAAAGGAAAATGAAAATTGAAAAGCGAAATTAAGATAGAAAAAGTGAAAAGGATTCAAACGAAAATAAAAATATTCAAATGATTTTGAAAAATAGGACGAAAAATAAATAACGGGGAAAATCCGGAAAATTCCCGGAAAATTCAAAGTGGAAATGAAAGAGGAATTGAAAAGGATTCAAACAAAAAAAAGAAAAGTCAAATCACTTTCCAAATACGGCGGGAAATCGCGATTAAAATGTCATAAAAACTGACACTTTAACCCGTTATAACTCGGAAAATTAAAGGAAAATGAAAATTGAAAAGCGAAATTAAGATAGAAAAAGTGAAAAGGATTCAAACGAAAATAAAAATATTCAAATGATTTTGAAAAATAGGACGAAAAAGGACGAAAAATAAATAACGGGGAAAATCCGGAAAATTCCCGGAAAATTCAAAGTGGAAATGAAAGAGGAATTGAAAAGGATTCAAACAAAAAAAAGAAAAGTCAAATCACTTTCCAAATACGGCGGGAAATCGCGATTAAAATGTCATAAAAACTGACACTTTAACCCGTTATAACTCGGAAAATTAAAGGAAAATGAAAATTGAAAAGCGAAATTAAGATAGAAAAAGTGAAAAGGATTCAAACGAAAATAAAAATATTCAAATGATTTTGAAAAATAGGACGAAAAAGGACGAAAAATAAATAACGGGGAAAATCCGGAAAATTCCCGGAAAATTCAAAGTGGAAATGAAAGAGGAATTGAAAAGGATTCAAACAAAAAAAAGAAAAGTCAAATCACTTTCCAAATACGGCGGGAAATCGCGATTAAAATGTCATAAAAACTGACACTTTAACCCGTTATAACTCGGAAAATTAAAGGAAAATGAAAATTGAAAAGCGAAATTAAGATAGAAAAAGTGAAAAGTATTCAAACGAAAATAAAAATATTCAAATGATTTTGAAAAATAGGACGAAAAATAAATAACGGGGAAAATCCGGAAAATTCCCGGAAAATTCAAAGTGGAAATGAAAGAGGAATTGAAAAGGATTCAAACAAAAAAAAGAAAAGTCAAATCACTTTCCAAATACGGCGGGAAATCGCGATTAAAATGTCATAAAAACTGACACTTTAACCCGTTATAACTCGGAAAATTAAAGGAAAATGAAAATTGAAAAGCGAAATTAAGATAGAAAAAGTGAAAAGGATTCAAACGAAAATAAAAATATTCAAATGATTTTGAAAAATAGGACGAAAAAGGACGAAAAATAAATAACGGGGAAAATCCGGAAAATTCCCGGAAAATTCAAAGTGGAAATGAAAGAGGAATTGAAAAGGATTCAAACAAAAAAAAGAAAAGTCAAATCACTTTCCAAATACGGCGGGAAATCGCGATTAAAATGTCATAAAAACTGACACTTTAACCCGTTATAACTCGGAAAATTAAAGGAAAATGAATATTGAAAAGCGAAATTAAGATAGAAAAAGTGAAAAGGATTCAAACGAAAATAAAAATATTCAAATGATTTTGAAAAATAGGACGAAAAAGGACGAAAAATAAATAACGGGGAAAATCCGGAAAATTCCCGGAAAATTCAAAGTGGAAATGAAAGAGGAATTGAAAAGGATTCAAACAAAAAAAAGAAAAGTCAAATCACAAAAAGGACGAAAAATAAATAACGGGGAAAATCCGGAAAATTCCCGGAAAATTCAAAGTGGAAATGAAAGAGGAATTGAAAAGGATTCAAACAAAAAAAAGAAAAGTCAAATCACTTTCCAAATACGGCGGGAAATCGCGATTAAAATGTCATAAAAACTGACACTTTAACCCGTTATAACTCGGAAAATTAAAGGAAAATGAAAATTGAAAAGCGAAATTAAGATAGAAAAAGTGAAAAGGATTCAAACGAAAATAAAAATATTCAAATGATTTTGAAAAATAGGACGAAAAAGGACGAAAAATAAATAACGGGGAAAATCCGGAAAATTCCCGGAAAATTCAAAGTGGAAATGAAAGAGGAATTGAAAAGGATTCAAACAAAAAAAAGAAAAGTCAAATCACTTTCCAAATACGGCGGGAAATCGCGATTAAAATGTCATAAAAACTGACACTTTAACCCGTTATAACTCGGAAAATTAAAGGAAAATGAAAATTGAAAAGCGAAATTAAGATAGAAAAAGTGAAAAGGATTCAAACGAAAATAAAAATATTCAAATGATTTTGAAAAATAGGACGAAAAAGGACGAAAAATAAATAACGGGGAAAATCCGGAAAATTCCCGGAAAATTCAAAGTGGAAATGAAAGAGGAATTGAAAAGGATTCAAACAAAAAAAAGAAAAGTCAAATCACTTTCCAAATACGGCGGGAAATCGCGATTAAAATGTCATAAAAACTGACACTTTAACCCGTTATAACTCGGAAAATTAAAGGAAAATGAAAATTGAAAAGCGAAATTAAGATAGAAAAAGTGAAAAGGATTCAAACGAAAATAAAAATATTCAAATGATTTTGAAAAATAGGACGAAAAATAAATAACGGGGAAAATCCGGAAAATTCCCGGAAAATTCAAAGTGGAAATGAAAGAGGAATTGAAAAGGATTCAAACAAAAAAAAGAAAAGTCAAATCACTTTCCAAATACGGCGGGAAATCGCGATTAAAATGTCATAAAAACTGACACTTTAACCCGTTATAACTCGGAAAATTAAAGGAAAATGAAAATTGAAAAGCGAAATTAAGATAGAAAAAGTGAAAAGGATTCAAACGAAAATAAAAATATTCAAATGATTTTGAAAAATAGGACGAAAAATAAATAACGGGGAAAATCCGGAAAATTCCCGGAAAATTCAAAGTGGAAATGAAAGAGGAATTGAAAAGGATTCAAACAAAAAAAAGAAAAGTCAAATCACTTTCCAAATACGGCGGGAAATCGCGATTAAAATGTCATAAAAACTGACACTTTAACCCGTTATAACTCGGAAAATTAAAGGAAAATGAAAATTGAAAAGCGAAATTAAGATAGAAAAAGTGAAAAGGATTCAAACGAAAATAAAAATATTCAAATGATTTTGAAAAATAGGACGAAAAAGGACGAAAAATAAATAACGGGGAAAATCCGGAAAATTCCCGGAAAATTCAAAGTGGAAATGAAAGAGGAATTGAAAAGGATTCAAACAAAAAAAAGAAAAGTCAAATCACTTTCCAAATACGGCGGGAAATCGCGATTAAAATGTCATAAAAACTGACACTTTAACCCGTTATAACTCGGAAAATTAAAGGAAAATGAAAATTGAAAAGCGAAATTAAGATAGAAAAAGTGAAAAGTATTCAAACGAAAATAAAAATATTCAAATGATTTTGAAAAATAGGACGAAAAATAAATAACGGGGAAAATCCGGAAAATTCCCGGAAAATTCAAAGTGGAAATGAAAGAGGAATTGAAAAGGATTCAAACAAAAAAAAAGAAAAGTCAAATCACTTTCCAAATACGGCGGGAAATCGCGATTAAAATGTCATAAAAACTGACACTTTAACCCGTTATAACTCGGAAAATTAAAGGAAAATGAAAATTGAAAAGCGAAATTAAGATAGAAAAAGTGAAAAGGATTCAAACGAAAATAAAAATATTCAAATGATTTTGAAAAATAGGACGAAAAATAAATAACGGGGAAAATCCGGAAAATTCCCGGAAAATTCAAAGTGGAAATGAAAGAGGAATTGAAAAGGATTCAAACAAAAAAAAGAAAAGTCAAATCACTTTCCAAATACGGCGGGAAATCGCGATTAAAATGTCATAAAAACTGACACTTTAACCCGTTATAACTCGGAAAATTAAAGGAAAATGAAAATTGAAAAGCGAAATTAAGATAGAAAAAGTGAAAAGGATTCAAACGAAAATAAAAATATTCAAATGATTTTGAAAAATAGGACGAAAAAGGACGAAAAATAAATAACGGGGAAAATCCGGAAAATTCCCGGAAAATTCAAAGTGGAAATGAAAGAGGAATTGAAAAGGATTCAAACAAAAAAAAGAAAAGTCAAATCACTTTCCAAATACGGCGGGAAATCGCGATTAAAATGTCATAAAAACTGACACTTTAACCCGTTATAACTCGGAAAATTAAAGGAAAATGAAAATTGAAAAGCGAAATTAAGATAGAAAAAGTGAAAAGGATTCAAACGAAAATAAAAATATTCAAATGATTTTGAAAAATAGGACGAAAAAGGACGAAAAATAAATAACGGGGAAAATCCGGAAAATTCCCGGAAAATTCAAAGTGGAAATGAAAGAGGAATTGAAAAGGATTCAAACAAAAAAAAGAAAAGTCAAATCACTTTCCAAATACGGCGGGAAATCGCGATTAAAATGTCATAAAAACTGACACTTTAACCCGTTATAACTCGGAAAATTAAAGGAAAATGAAAATTGAAAAGCGAAATTAAGATAGAAAAAGTGAAAAGTATTCAAACGAAAATAAAAATATTCAAATGATTTTGAAAAATAGGACGAAAAATAAATAACGGGGAAAATCCGGAAAATTCCCGGAAAATTCAAAGTGGAAATGAAAGAGGAATTGAAAAGGATTCAAACAAAAAAAAGAAAAGTCAAATCACTTTCCAAATACGGCGGGAAATCGCGATTAAAATGTCATAAAAACTGACACTTTAACCCGTTATAACTCGGAAAATTAAAGGAAAATGAAAATTGAAAAGCGAAATTAAGATAGAAAAAGTGAAAAGGATTCAAACGAAAATAAAAATATTCAAATGATTTTGAAAAATAGGACGAAAAAGGACGAAAAATAAATAACGGGGAAAATCCGGAAAATTCCCGGAAAATTCAAAGTGGAAATGAAAGAGGAATTGAAAAGGATTCAAACAAAAAAAAGAAAAGTCAAATCACTTTCCAAATACGGCGGGAAATCGCGATTAAAATGTCATAAAAACTGACACTTTAACCCGTTATAACTCGGAAAATTAAAGGAAAATGAATATTGAAAAGCGAAATTAAGATAGAAAAAGTGAAAAGGATTCAAACGAAAATAAAAATATTCAAATGATTTTGAAAAATAGGACGAAAAAGGACGAAAAATAAATAACGGGGAAAATCCGGAAAATTCCCGGAAAATTCAAAGTGGAAATGAAAGAGGAATTGAAAAGGATTCAAACAAAAAAAAGAAAAGTCAAATCACTTTCCAAATACGGCGGGAAATCGCGATTAAAATGTCATAAAAACTGACACTTTAACCCGTTATAACTCGGAAAATTAAAGGAAAATGAAAATTGAAAAGCGAAATTAAGATAGAAAAAGTGAAAAGGATTCAAACGAAAATAAAAATATTCAAATGATTTTGAAAAATAGGACGAAAAAGGACGAAAAATAAATAACGGGGAAAATCCGGAAAATTCAAAGTGGAAATGAAAGAGGAATTGAAAAGGATTCAAACAAAAAAAAGAAAAGTCAAATCACTTTCCAAATACGGCGGGAAATCGCGATTAAAATGTCATAAAAACTGACACTTTAACCCGTTATAACTCGGAAAATTAAAGGAAAATGAAAATTGAAAAGCGAAATTAAGATAGAAAAAGTGAAAAGGATTCAAACGAAAATAAAAATATTCAAATGATTTTGAAAAATAGGACGAAAAATAAATAACGGGGAAAATCCGGAAAATTCCCGGAAAATTCAAAGTGGAAATGAAAGAGGAATTGAAAAGGATTCAAACAAAAAAAAGAAAAGTCAAATCACTTTCCAAATACGGCGGGAAATCGCGATTAAAATGTCATAAAAACTGACACTTTAACCCGTTATAACTCGGAAAATTAAAGGAAAATGAAAATTGAAAAGCGAAATTAAGATAGAAAAAGTGAAAAGGATTCAAACGAAAATAAAAATATTCAAATGATTTTGAAAAATAGGACGAAAAATAAATAACGGGGAAAATCCGGAAAATTCCCGGAAAATTCAAAGTGGAAATGAAAGAGGAATTGAAAAGGATTCAAACAAAAAAAAGAAAAGTCAAATCACTTTCCAAATACGGCGGGAAATCGCGATTAAAATGTCATAAAAACTGACACTTTAACCCGTTATAACTCGGAAAATTAAAGGAAAATGAAAATTGAAAAGCGAAATTAAGATAGAAAAAGTGAAAAGGATTCAAACGAAAATAAAAATATTCAAATGATTTTGAAAAATAGGACGAAAAAGGACGAAAAATAAATAACGGGGAAAATCCGGAAAATTCAAAGTGGAAATGAAAGAGGAATTGAAAAGGATTCAAACAAAAAAAAGAAAAGTCAAATTACTTTCCAAATACGGCGGGAAATCGCGATTAAAATGTCATAAAAACTGACACTTTAACCCGTTATAACTCGGAAAATTAAAGGAAAATGAAAATTGAAAAGCGAAATTAAGATAGAAAAAGTGAAAAGGATTCAAACGAAAATAAAAATATTCAAATGATTTTGAAAAATAGGACGAAAAAGGACGAAAAATAAATAACGGGGAAAATCCGGAAAATTCAAAGTGGAAATGAAAGAGGAATTGAAAAGGATTCAAACAAAAAAAAGAAAAGTCAAATCACTTTCCAAATACGGCGGGAAATCGCGATTAAAATGTCATAAAAACTGACACTTTAACCCGTTATAACTCGGAAAATTAAAGGAAAATGAAAATTGAAAAGCGAAATTAAGATAGAAAAAGTGAAAAGGATTCAAACGAAAATAAAAATATTCAAATGATTTTGAAAAATAGGACGAAAAAGGACGAAAAATAAATAACGGGGAAAATCCGGAAAATTCCCGGAAAATTCAAAGTGGAAATGAAAGAGGAATTGAAAAGGATTCAAACAAAAAAAAGAAAAGTCAAATCACTTTCCAAATACGGCGGGAAATCGCGATTAAAATGTCATAAAAACTGACACTTTAACCCGTTATAACTCGGAAAATTAAAGGAAAATGAAAATTGAAAAGCGAAATTAAGATAGAAAAAGTGAAAAGGATTCAAACGAAAATAAAAATATTCAAATGATTTTGAAAAATAGGACGAAAAAGGACGAAAAATAAATAACGGGGAAAATCCGGAAAATTCAAAGTGGAAATGAAAGAGGAATTGAAAAGGATTCAAACAAAAAAAAGAAAAGTCAAATCACTTTCCAAATACGGCGGGAAATCGCGATTAAAATGTCATAAAAACTGACACTTTAACCCGTTATAACTCGGAAAATTAAAGGAAAATGAAAATTGAAAAGCGAAATTAAGATAGAAAAAGTGAAAAGGATTCAAACGAAAATAAAAATATTCAAATGATTTTGAAAAATAGGACGAAAAAGGACGAAAAATAAATAACGGGGAAAATCCGGAAAATTCAAAGTGGAAATGAAAGAGGAATTGAAAAGGATTCAAACAAAAAAAAGAAAAGTCAAATCACTTTCCAAATACGGCGGGAAATCGCGATTAAAATGTCATAAAAACTGACACTTTAACCCGTTATAACTCGGAAAATTAAAGGAAAATGAAAATTGAAAAGCGAAATTAAGATAGAAAAAGTGAAAAGGATTCAAACGAAAATAAAAATATTCAAATGATTTTGAAAAATAGGACGAAAAAGGACGAAAAATAAATAACGGGGAAAATCCGGAAAATTCCCGGAAAATTCAAAGTGGAAATGAAAGAGGAATTGAAAAGGATTCAAACAAAAAAAAGAAAAGTCAAATCACTTTCCAAATACGGCGGGAAATCGCGATTAAAATGTCATAAAAACTGACACTTTAACCCGTTATAACTCGGAAAATTAAAGGAAAATGAAAATTGAAAAGCGAAATTAAGATAGAAAAAGTGAAAAGGATTCAAACGAAAATAAAAATATTCAAATGATTTTGAAAAATAGGACGAAAAAGGACGAAAAATAAATAACGGGGAAAATCCGGAAAATTCCCGGAAAATTCAAAGTGGAAATGAAAGAGGAATTGAAAAGGATTCAAACAAAAAAAAGAAAAGTCAAATCACTTTCCAAATACGGCGGGAAATCGCGATTAAAATGTCATAAAAACTGACACTTTAACCCGTTATAACTCGGAAAATTAAAGGAAAATGAAAATTGAAAAGCGAAATTAAGATAGAAAAAGTGAAAAGTATTCAAACGAAAATAAAAATATTCAAATGATTTTGAAAAATAGGACGAAAAATAAATAACGGGGAAAATCCGGAAAATTCCCGGAAAATTCAAAGTGGAAATGAAAGAGGAATTGAAAAGGATTCAAACAAAAAAAAGAAAAGTCAAATCACTTTCCAAATACGGCGGGAAATCGCGATTAAAATGTCATAAAAACTGACACTTTAACCCGTTATAACTCGGAAAATTAAAGGAAAATGAAAATTGAAAAGCGAAATTAAGATAGAAAAAGAAAAGGGATTCAAACGAAAATAAAAATATTCAAATGATTTTGAAAAATAGGACGAAAAAGGACGAAAAATAAATAACGGGGAAAATCCGGAAAATTCCCGGAAAATTCAAAGTGGAAATGAAAGAGGAATTGAAAAGGATTCAAACAAAAAAAAGAAAAGTCAAATCACTTTCCAAATACGGCGGGAAATCGCGATTAAAATGTCATAAAAACTGACACTTTAACCCGTTATAACTCGGAAAATTAAAGGAAAATGAAAATTGAAAAGCGAAATTAAGATAGAAAAAGTGAAAAGGATTCAAACGAAAATAAAAATATTCAAATGATTTTGAAAAATAGGACGAAAAAGGACGAAAAATAAATAACGGGGAAAATCCGGAAAATTCCCGGAAAATTCAAAGTGGAAATGAAAGAGGAATTGAAAAGGATTCAAACAAAAAAAAGAAAAGTCAAATCACTTTCCAAATACGGCGGGAAATCGCGATTAAAATGTCATAAAAACTGACACTTTAACCCGTTATAACTCGGAAAATTAAAGGAAAATGAATATTGAAAAGCGAAATTAAGATAGAAAAAGTGAAAAGGATTCAAACGAAAATAAAAATATTCAAATGATTTTGAAAAATAGGACGAAAAAGGACGAAAAATAAATAACGGGGAAAATCCGGAAAATTCCCGGAAAATTCAAAGTGGAAATGAAAGAGGAATTGAAAAGGATTCAAACAAAAAAAAGAAAAGTCAAATCACTTTCCAAATACGGCGGGAAATCGCGATTAAAATGTCATAAAAACTGACACTTTAACCCGTTATAACTCGGAAAATTAAAGGAAAATGAAAATTGAAAAGCGAAATTAAGATAGAAAAAGTGAAAAGGATTCAAACGAAAATAAAAATATTCAAATGATTTTGAAAAATAGGACGAAAAAGGACGAAAAATAAATAACGGGGAAAATCCGGAAAATTCCCGGAAAATTCAAAGTGGAAATGAAAGAGGAATTGAAAAGGATTCAAACAAAAAAAAGAAAAGTCAAATCACTTTCCAAATACGGCGGGAAATCGCGATTAAAATGTCATAAAAACTGACACTTTAACCCGTTATAACTCGGAAAATTAAAGGAAAATGAAAATTGAAAAGCGAAATTAAGATAGAAAAAGTGAAAAGGATTCAAACGAAAATAAAAATATTCAAATGATTTTGAAAAATAGGACGAAAAAGGACGAAAAATAAATAACGGGGAAAATCCGGAAAATTCCCGGAAAATTCAAAGTGGAAATGAAAGAGGAATTGAAAAGGATTCAAACAAAAAAAAGAAAAGTCAAATCACTTTCCAAATACGGCGGGAAATCGCGATTAAAATGTCATAAAAACTGACACTTTAACCCGTTATAACTCGGAAAATTAAAGGAAAATGAAAATTGAAAAGCGAAATTAAGATAGAAAAAGTGAAAAGGATTCAAACGAAAATAAAAATATTCAAATGATTTTGAAAAATAGGACGAAAAAGGACGAAAAATAAATAACGGGGAAAATCCGGAAAATTCCCGGAAAATTCAAAGTGGAAATGAAAGAGGAATTGAAAAGGATTCAAACAAAAAAAAGAAAAGTCAAATCACTTTCCAAATACGGCGGGAAATCGCGATTAAAATGTCATAAAAACTGACACTTTAACCCGTTATAACTCGGAAAATTAAAGGAAAATGAAAATTGAAAAGCGAAATTAAGATAGAAAAAGTGAAAAGGATTCAAACGAAAATAAAAATATTCAAATGATTTTGAAAAATAGGACGAAAAAGGACGAAAAATAAATAACGGGGAAAATCCGGAAAATTCCCGGAAAATTCAAAGTGGAAATGAAAGAGGAATTGAAAAGGATTCAAACAAAAAAAAGAAAAGTCAAATCACTTTCCAAATACGGCGGGAAATCGCGATTAAAATGTCATAAAAACTGACACTTTAACCCGTTATAACTCGGAAAATTAAAGGAAAATGAAAATTGAAAAGCGAAATTAAGATAGAAAAAGTGAAAAGGATTCAAACGAAAATAAAAATATTCAAATGATTTTGAAAAATAGGACGAAAAAGGACGAAAAATAAATAACGGGGAAAATCCGGAAAATTCCCGGAAAATTCAAAGTGGAAATGAAAGAGGAATTGAAAAGGATTCAAACAAAAAAAAGAAAAGTCAAATCACTTTCCAAATACGGCGGGAAATCGCGATTAAAATGTCATAAAAACTGACACTTTAACCCGTTATAACTCGGAAAATTAAAGGAAAATGAAAATTGAAAAGCGAAATTAAGATAGAAAAAGTGAAAAGGATTCAAACGAAAATAAAAATATTCAAATGATTTTGAAAAATAGGACGAAAAAGGACGAAAAATAAATAACGGGGAAAATCCGGAAAATTCAAAGTGGAAATGAAAGAGGAATTGAAAAGGATTCAAACAAAAAAAAGAAAAGTCAAATCACTTTCCAAATACGGCGGGAAATCGCGATTAAAATGTCATAAAAACTGACACTTTAACCCGTTATAACTCGGAAAATTAAAGGAAAATGAAAATTGAAAAGCGAAATTAAGATAGAAAAAGTGAAAAGGATTCAAACGAAAATAAAAATATTCAAATGATTTTGAAAAATAGGACGAAAAAGGACGAAAAATAAATAACGGGGAAAATCCGGAAAATTCCCGGAAAATTCAAAGTGGAAATGAAAGAGGAATTGAAAAGGATTCAAACAAAAAAAAGAAAAGTCAAATCACTTTCCAAATACGGCGGGAAATCGCGATTAAAATGTCATAAAAACTGACACTTTAACCCGTTATAACTCGGAAAATTAAAGGAAAATGAAAATTGAAAAGCGAAATTAAGATAGAAAAAGTGAAAAGGATTCAAACGAAAATAAAAATATTCAAATGATTTTGAAAAATAGGACGAAAAAGGACGAAAAATAAATAACGGGGAAAATCCGGAAAATTCCCGGAAAATTCAAAGTGGAAATGAAAGAGGAATTGAAAAGGATTCAAACAAAAAAAAGAAAAGTCAAATCACTTTCCAAATACGGCGGGAAATCGCGATTAAAATGTCATAAAAACTGACACTTTAACCCGTTATAACTCGGAAAATTAAAGGAAAATGAAAATTGAAAAGCGAAATTAAGATAGAAAAAGTGAAAAGGATTCAAACGAAAATAAAAATATTCAAATGATTTTGAAAAATAGGACGAAAAAGGACGAAAAATAAATAACGGGGAAAATCCGGAAAATTCCCGGAAAATTCAAAGTGGAAATGAAAGAGGAATTGAAAAGGATTCAAACAAAAAAAAGAAAAGTCAAATCACTTTCCAAATACGGCGGGAAATCGCGATTAAAATGTCATAAAAACTGACACTTTAACCCGTTATAACTCGGAAAATTAAAGGAAAATGAAAATTGAAAAGCGAAATTAAGATAGAAAAAGTGAAAAGGATTCAAACGAAAATAAAAATATTCAAATGATTTTGAAAAATAGGACGAAAAAGGACGAAAAATAAATAACGGGGAAAATCCGGAAAATTCAAAGTGGAAATGAAAGAGGAATTGAAAAGGATTCAAACAAAAAAAAGAAAAGTCAAATCACTTTCCAAATACGGCGGGAAATCGCGATTAAAATGTCATAAAAACTGACACTTTAACCCGTTATAACTCGGAAAATTAAAGGAAAATGAAAATTGAAAAGCGAAATTAAGATAGAAAAAGTGAAAAGGATTCAAACGAAAATAAAAATATTCAAATGATTTTGAAAAATAGGACGAAAAAGGACGAAAAATAAATAACGGGGAAAATCCGGAAAATTCCCGGAAAATTCAAAGTGGAAATGAAAGAGGAATTGAAAAGGATTCAAACAAAAAAAAGAAAAGTCAAATCACTTTCCAAATACGGCGGGAAATCGCGATTAAAATGTCATAAAAACTGACACTTTAACCCGTTATAACTCGGAAAATTAAAGGAAAATGAAAATTGAAAAGCGAAATTAAGATAGAAAAAGTGAAAAGGATTCAAACGAAAATAAAAATATTCAAATGATTTTGAAAAATAGGACGAAAAAGGACGAAAAATAAATAACGGGGAAAATCCGGAAAATTCCCGGAAAATTCAAAGTGGAAATGAAAGAGGAATTGAAAAGGATTCAAACAAAAAAAAGAAAAGTCAAATCACTTTCCAAATACGGCGGGAAATCGCGATTAAAATGTCATAAAAACTGACACTTTAACCCGTTATAACTCGGAAAATTAAAGGAAAATGAAAATTGAAAAGCGAAATTAAGATAGAAAAAGTGAAAAGGATTCAAACGAAAATAAAAATATTCAAATGATTTTGAAAAATAGGACGAAAAAGGACGAAAAATAAATAACGGGGAAAATCCGGAAAATTCCCGGAAAATTCAAAGTGGAAATGAAAGAGGAATTGAAAAGGATTCAAACAAAAAAAAGAAAAGTCAAATCACTTTCCAAATACGGCGGGAAATCGCGATTAAAATGTCATAAAAACTGACACTTTAACCCGTTATAACTCGGAAAATTAAAGGAAAATGAAAATTGAAAAGCGAAATTAAGATAGAAAAAGTGAAAAGGATTCAAACGAAAATAAAAATATTCAAATGATTTTGAAAAATAGGACGAAAAATAAATAACGGGGAAAATCCGGAAAATTCCCGGAAAATTCAAAGTGGAAATGAAAGAGGAATTGAAAAGGATTCAAACAAAAAAAAGAAAAGTCAAATCACTTTCCAAATACGGCGGGAAATCGCGATTAAAATGTCATAAAAACTGACACTTTAACATGTTATAACTCGGAAAATTAAAGGAAAATGAAAATTGAAAAGCGAAATTAAGATAGAAAAAGTGAAAAGGATTCAAACGAAAATAAAAATATTCAAATGATTTTGAAAAATAGGACGAAAAAGGACGAAAAATAAATAACGGGGAAAATCCGGAAAATTCCCGGAAAATTCAAAGTGGAAATGAAAGAGGAATTGAAAAGGATTCAAACAAAAAAAAGAAAAGTCAAATCACTTTCCAAATACGGCGGGAAATCGCGATTAAAATGTCATAAAAACTGACACTTTAACCCGTTATAACTCGGAAAATTAAAGGAAAATGAAAATTGAAAAGCGAAATTAAGATAGAAAAAGTGAAAAGGATTCAAACGAAAATAAAAATATTCAAATGATTTTGAAAAATAGGACGAAAAATAAATAACGGGGAAAATCCGGAAAATTCCCGGAAAATTCAAAGTGGAAATGAAAGAGGAATTGAAAAGGATTCAAACAAAAAAAAGAAAAGTCAAATCACTTTCCAAATACGGCGGGAAATCGCGATTAAAATGTCATAAAAACTGACACTTTAACATGTTATAACTCGGAAAATTAAAGGAAAATGAAAATTGAAAAGCGAAATTAAGATAGAAAAAGTGAAAAGGATTCAAACGAAAATAAAAATATTCAAATGATTTTGAAAAATAGGACGAAAAAGGACGAAAAATAAATAACGGGGAAAATCCGGAAAATTCCCGGAAAATTCAAAGTGGAAATGAAAGAGGAATTGAAAAGGATTCAAACAAAAAAAAGAAAAGTCAAATCACTTTCCAAATACGGCGGGAAATCGCGATTAAAATGTCATAAAAACTGACACTTTAACCCGTTATAACTCGGAAAATTAAAGGAAAATGAAAATTGAAAAGCGAAATTAAGATAGAAAAAGTGAAAAGGATTCAAACGAAAATAAAAATATTCAAATGATTTTGAAAAATAGGACGAAAAATAAATAACGGGGAAAATCCGGAAAATTCCCGGAAAATTCAAAGTGGAAATGAAAGAGGAATTGAAAAGGATTCAAACAAAAAAAAGAAAAGTCAAATCACTTTCCAAATACGGCGGGAAATCGCGATTAAAATGTCATAAAAACTGACACTTTAACCCGTTATAACTCGGAAAATTAAAGGAAAATGAAAATTGAAAAGCGAAATTAAGATAGAAAAAGTGAAAGGGATTCAAACGAAAATAAAAATATTCAAATGATTTTGAAAAATAGGACGAAAAAGGACGAAAAATAAATAACGGGGAAAATCCGGAAAATTCCCGGAAAATTCAAAGTGGAAATGAAAGAGGAATTGAAAAGGATTCAAACAAAAAAAAGAAAAGTCAAATCACTTTCCAAATACGGCGGGAAATCGCGATTAAAATGTCATAAAAACTGACACTTTAACCCGTTATAACTCGGAAAATTAAAGGAAAATGAAAATTGAAAAGCGAAATTAAGATAGAAAAAGTGAAAGGGATTCAAACGAAAATAAAAATATTCAAATGATTTTGAAAAATAGGACGAAAAAGGACGAAAAATAAATAACGGGGAAAATCCGGAAAATTCCCGGAAAATTCAAAGTGGAAATGAAAGAGGAATTGAAAAGGATTCCGTTATAACTCGGAAAATTAAAGGAAAATGAAAATTGAAAAGCGAAATTAAGATAGAAAAAGTGAAAAGGATTCAAACGAAAATAAAAATATTCAAATGATTTTGAAAAATAGGACGAAAAATAAATAACGGGGAAAATCCGGAAAATTCCCGGAAAATTCAAAGTGGAAATGAAAGAGGAATTGAAAAGGATTCAAACAAAAAAAAGAAAAGTCAAATCACTTTCCAAATACGGCGGGAAATCGCGATTAAAATGTCATAAAAACTGACACTTTAACCCGTTATAACTCGGAAAATTAAAGGAAAATGAAAATTGAAAAGCGAAATTAAGATAGAAAAAGTGAAAAGGATTCAAACGAAAATAAAAATATTCAAATGATTTTGAAAAATAGGACGAAAAAGGACGAAAAATAAATAACGTGGAAATGAAAGAGGAATTGAAAAGGATTCAAACAAAAAAAAGAAAAGTCAAATCACTTTCCAAATACGGCGGGAAATCGCGATTAAAATGTCATAAAAACTGACACTTTAACCCGTTATAACTCGGAAAATTAAAGGAAAATGAAAATTGAAAAGCGAAATTAAGATAGAAAAAGTGAAAAGGATTCAAACGAAAATAAAAATATTCAAATGATTTTGAAAAATAGGACGAAAAAGGACGAAAAATAAATAACGGGGAAAATCCGGAAAATTCCCGGAAAATTCAAAGTGGAAATGAAAGAGGAATTGAAAAGGATTCAAACAAAAAAAAGAAAAGTCAAATCACTTTCCAAATACGGCGGGAAATCGCGATTAAAATGTCATAAAAACTGACACTTTAACCCGTTATAACTCGGAAAATTAAAGGAAAATGAAAATTGAAAAGCGAAATTAAGATAGAAAAAGTGAAAAGGATTCAAACGAAAATAAAAATATTCAAATGATTTTGAAAAATAGGACGAAAAATAAATAACGGGGAAAATCCGGAAAATTCCCGGAAAATTCAAAGTGGAAATGAAAGAGGAATTGAAAAGGATTCAAACAAAAAAAAGAAAAGTCAAATCACTTTCCAAATACGGCGGGAAATCGCGATTAAAATGTCATAAAAACTGACACTTTAACATGTTATAACTCGGAAAATTAAAGGAAAATGAAAATTGAAAAGCGAAATTAAGATAGAAAAAGTGAAAAGGATTCAAACGAAAATAAAAATATTCAAATGATTTTGAAAAATAGGACGAAAAAGGACGAAAAATAAATAACGGGGAAAATCCGGAAAATTCCCGGAAAATTCAAAGTGGAAATGAAAGAGGAATTGAAAAGGATTCAAACAAAAAAAAGAAAAGTCAAATCACTTTCCAAATACGGCGGGAAATCGCGATTAAAATGTCATAAAAACTGACACTTTAACCCGTTATAACTCGGAAAATTAAAGGAAAATGAAAATTGAAAAGCGAAATTAAGATAGAAAAAGTGAAAAGGATTCAAACGAAAATAAAAATATTCAAATGATTTTGAAAAATAGGACGAAAAAGGACGAAAAATAAATAACGGGGAAAATCCGGAAAATTCCCGGAAAATTCAAAGTGGAAATGAAAGAGGAATTGAAAAGGATTCAAACAAAAAAAAGAAAAGTCAAATCACTTTCCAAATACGGCGGGAAATCGCGATTAAAATGTCATAAAAACTGACACTTTAACCCGTTATAACTCGGAAAATTAAAGGAAAATGAAAATTGAAAAGCGAAATTAAGATAGAAAAAGTGAAAAGGATTCAAACGAAAATAAAAATATTCAAATGATTTTGAAAAATAGGACGAAAAAGGACGAAAAATAAATAACGGGGAAAATCCGGAAAATTCCCGGAAAATTCAAAGTGGAAATGAAAGAGGAATTGAAAAGGATTCAAACAAAAAAAAGAAAAGTCAAATCACTTTCCAAATACGGCGGGAAATCGCGATTAAAATGTCATAAAAACTGACACTTTAACCCGTTATAACTCGGAAAATTAAAGGAAAATGAAAATTGAAAAGCGAAATTAAGATAGAAAAAGTGAAAAGGATTCAAACGAAAATAAAAATATTCAAATGATTTTGAAAAATAGGACGAAAAATAAATAACGGGGAAAATCCGGAAAATTCCCGGAAAATTCAAAGTGGAAATGAAAGAGGAATTGAAAAGGATTCAAACAAAAAAAAGAAAAGTCAAATCACTTTCCAAATACGGCGGGAAATCGCGATTAAAATGTCATAAAAACTGACACTTTAACCCGTTATAACTCGGAAAATTAAAGGAAAATGAAAATTGAAAAGCGAAATTAAGATAGAAAAAGTGAAAAGGATTCAAACGAAAATAAAAATATTCAAATGATTTTGAAAAATAGGACGAAAAAGGACGAAAAATAAATAACGGGGAAAATCCGGAAAATTCCCGGAAAATTCAAAGTGGAAATGAAAGAGGAATTGAAAAGGATTCAAACAAAAAAAAGAAAAGTCAAATCACTTTCCAAATACGGCGGGAAATCGCGATTAAAATGTCATAAAAACTGACACTTTAACCCGTTATAACTCGGAAAATTAAAGGAAAATGAAAATTGAAAAGCGAAATTAAGATAGAAAAAGTGAAAAGGATTCAAACGAAAATAAAAATATTCAAATGATTTTGAAAAATAGGACGAAAAAGGACGAAAAATAAATAACGGGGAAAATCCGGAAAATTCCCGGAAAATTCAAAGTGGAAATGAAAGAGGAATTGAAAAGGATTCAAACAAAAAAAAGAAAAGTCAAATCACTTTCCAAATACGGCGGGAAATCGCGATTAAAATGTCATAAAAACTGACACTTTAACCCGTTATAACTCGGAAAATTAAAGGAAAATGAAAATTGAAAAGCGAAATTAAGATAGAAAAAGTGAAAAGTATTCAAACGAAAATAAAAATATTCAAATGATTTTGAAAAATAGGACGAAAAATAAATAACGGGGAAAATCCGGAAAATTCCCGGAAAATTCAAAGTGGAAATGAAAGAGGAATTGAAAAGGATTCAAACAAAAAAAAGAAAAGTCAAATCACTTTCCAAATACGGCGGGAAATCGCGATTAAAATGTCATAAAAACTGACACTTTAACCCGTTATAACTCGGAAAATTAAAGGAAAATGAAAATTGAAAAGCGAAATTAAGATAGAAAAAGTGAAAAGGATTCAAACGAAAATAAAAATATTCAAATGATTTTGAAAAATAGGACGAAAAAGGACGAAAAATAAATAACGGGGAAAATCCGGAAAATTCCCGGAAAATTCAAAGTGGAAATGAAAGAGGAATTGAAAAGGATTCAAACAAAAAAAAGAAAAGTCAAATCACTTTCCAAATACGGCGGGAAATCGCGATTAAAATGTCATAAAAACTGACACTTTAACCCGTTATAACTCGGAAAATTAAAGGAAAATGAATATTGAAAAGCGAAATTAAGATAGAAAAAGTGAAAAGGATTCAAACGAAAATAAAAATATTCAAATGATTTTGAAAAATAGGACGAAAAAGGACGAAAAATAAATAACGGGGAAAATCCGGAAAATTCCCGGAAAATTCAAAGTGGAAATGAAAGAGGAATTGAAAAGGATTCAAACAAAAAAAAGAAAAGTCAAATCACAAAAAGGACGAAAAATAAATAACGGGGAAAATCCGGAAAATTCCCGGAAAATTCAAAGTGGAAATGAAAGAGGAATTGAAAAGGATTCAAACAAAAAAAAGAAAAGTCAAATCACTTTCCAAATACGGCGGGAAATCGCGATTAAAATGTCATAAAAACTGACACTTTAACCCGTTATAACTCGGAAAATTAAAGGAAAATGAAAATTGAAAAGCGAAATTAAGATAGAAAAAGTGAAAAGGATTCAAACGAAAATAAAAATATTCAAATGATTTTGAAAAATAGGACGAAAAAGGACGAAAAATAAATAACGGGGAAAATCCGGAAAATTCCCGGAAAATTCAAAGTGGAAATGAAAGAGGAATTGAAAAGGATTCAAACAAAAAAAAGAAAAGTCAAATCACTTTCCAAATACGGCGGGAAATCGCGATTAAAATGTCATAAAAACTGACACTTTAACCCGTTATAACTCGGAAAATTAAAGGAAAATGAAAATTGAAAAGCGAAATTAAGATAGAAAAAGTGAAAAGGATTCAAACGAAAATAAAAATATTCAAATGATTTTGAAAAATAGGACGAAAAAGGACGAAAAATAAATAACGGGGAAAATCCGGAAAATTCCCGGAAAATTCAAAGTGGAAATGAAAGAGGAATTGAAAAGGATTCAAACAAAAAAAAGAAAAGTCAAATCACTTTCCAAATACGGCGGGAAATCGCGATTAAAATGTCATAAAAACTGACACTTTAACCCGTTATAACTCGGAAAATTAAAGGAAAATGAAAATTGAAAAGCGAAATTAAGATAGAAAAAGTGAAAAGGATTCAAACGAAAATAAAAATATTCAAATGATTTTGAAAAATAGGACGAAAAATAAATAACGGGGAAAATCCGGAAAATTCCCGGAAAATTCAAAGTGGAAATGAAAGAGGAATTGAAAAGGATTCAAACAAAAAAAAGAAAAGTCAAATCACTTTCCAAATACGGCGGGAAATCGCGATTAAAATGTCATAAAAACTGACACTTTAACCCGTTATAACTCGGAAAATTAAAGGAAAATGAAAATTGAAAAGCGAAATTAAGATAGAAAAAGTGAAAAGGATTCAAACGAAAATAAAAATATTCAAATGATTTTGAAAAATAGGACGAAAAAGGACGAAAAATAAATAACGGGGAAAATCCGGAAAATTCCCGGAAAATTCAAAGTGGAAATGAAAGAGGAATTGAAAAGGATTCAAACAAAAAAAAGAAAAGTCAAATCACTTTCCAAATACGGCGGGAAATCGCGATTAAAATGTCATAAAAACTGACACTTTAACCCGTTATAACTCGGAAAATTAAAGGAAAATGAAAATTGAAAAGCGAAATTAAGATAGAAAAAGTGAAAAGGATTCAAACGAAAATAAAAATATTCAAATGATTTTGAAAAATAGGACGAAAAAGGACGAAAAATAAATAACGGGGAAAATCCGGAAAATTCCCGGAAAATTCAAAGTGGAAATGAAAGAGGAATTGAAAAGGATTCAAACAAAAAAAAGAAAAGTCAAATCACTTTCCAAATACGGCGGGAAATCGCGATTAAAATGTCATAAAAACTGACACTTTAACCCGTTATAACTCGGAAAATTAAAGGAAAATGAAAATTGAAAAGCGAAATTAAGATAGAAAAAGTGAAAAGTATTCAAACGAAAATAAAAATATTCAAATGATTTTGAAAAATAGGACGAAAAATAAATAACGGGGAAAATCCGGAAAATTCCCGGAAAATTCAAAGTGGAAATGAAAGAGGAATTGAAAAGGATTCAAACAAAAAAAAGAAAAGTCAAATCACTTTCCAAATACGGCGGGAAATCGCGATTAAAATGTCATAAAAACTGACACTTTAACCCGTTATAACTCGGAAAATTAAAGGAAAATGAAAATTGAAAAGCGAAATTAAGATAGAAAAAGTGAAAAGGATTCAAACGAAAATAAAAATATTCAAATGATTTTGAAAAATAGGACGAAAAAGGACGAAAAATAAATAACGGGGAAAATCCGGAAAATTCCCGGAAAATTCAAAGTGGAAATGAAAGAGGAATTGAAAAGGATTCAAACAAAAAAAAGAAAAGTCAAATCACTTTCCAAATACGGCGGGAAATCGCGATTAAAATGTCATAAAAACTGACACTTTAACCCGTTATAACTCGGAAAATTAAAGGAAAATGAAAATTGAAAAGCGAAATTAAGATAGAAAAAGTGAAAAGTATTCAAACGAAAATAAAAATATTCAAATGATTTTGAAAAATAGGACGAAAAATAAATAACGGGGAAAATCCGGAAAATTCCCGGAAAATTCAAAGTGGAAATGAAAGAGGAATTGAAAAGGATTCAAACAAAAAAAAAGAAAAGTCAAATCACTTTCCAAATACGGCGGGAAATCGCGATTAAAATGTCATAAAAACTGACACTTTAACCCGTTATAACTCGGAAAATTAAAGGAAAATGAAAATTGAAAAGCGAAATTAAGATAGAAAAAGTGAAAAGGATTCAAACGAAAATAAAAATATTCAAATGATTTTGAAAAATAGGACGAAAAATAAATAACGGGGAAAATCCGGAAAATTCCCGGAAAATTCAAAGTGGAAATGAAAGAGGAATTGAAAAGGATTCAAACAAAAAAAAGAAAAGTCAAATCACTTTCCAAATACGGCGGGAAATCGCGATTAAAATGTCATAAAAACTGACACTTTAACCCGTTATAACTCGGAAAATTAAAGGAAAATGAAAATTGAAAAGCGAAATTAAGATAGAAAAAGTGAAAAGGATTCAAACGAAAATAAAAATATTCAAATGATTTTGAAAAATAGGACGAAAAAGGACGAAAAATAAATAACGGGGAAAATCCGGAAAATTCCCGGAAAATTCAAAGTGGAAATGAAAGAGGAATTGAAAAGGATTCAAACAAAAAAAAGAAAAGTCAAATCACTTTCCAAATACGGCGGGAAATCGCGATTAAAATGTCATAAAAACTGACACTTTAACCCGTTATAACTCGGAAAATTAAAGGAAAATGAAAATTGAAAAGCGAAATTAAGATAGAAAAAGTGAAAAGGATTCAAACGAAAATAAAAATATTCAAATGATTTTGAAAAATAGGACGAAAAAGGACGAAAAATAAATAACGGGGAAAATCCGGAAAATTCCCGGAAAATTCAAAGTGGAAATGAAAGAGGAATTGAAAAGGATTCAAACAAAAAAAAGAAAAGTCAAATCACTTTCCAAATACGGCGGGAAATCGCGATTAAAATGTCATAAAAACTGACACTTTAACCCGTTATAACTCGGAAAATTAAAGGAAAATGAAAATTGAAAAGCGAAATTAAGATAGAAAAAGTGAAAAGTATTCAAACGAAAATAAAAATATTCAAATGATTTTGAAAAATAGGACGAAAAATAAATAACGGGGAAAATCCGGAAAATTCCCGGAAAATTCAAAGTGGAAATGAAAGAGGAATTGAAAAGGATTCAAACAAAAAAAAGAAAAGTCAAATCACTTTCCAAATACGGCGGGAAATCGCGATTAAAATGTCATAAAAACTGACACTTTAACCCGTTATAACTCGGAAAATTAAAGGAAAATGAAAATTGAAAAGCGAAATTAAGATAGAAAAAGTGAAAAGGATTCAAACGAAAATAAAAATATTCAAATGATTTTGAAAAATAGGACGAAAAAGGACGAAAAATAAATAACGGGGAAAATCCGGAAAATTCCCGGAAAATTCAAAGTGGAAATGAAAGAGGAATTGAAAAGGATTCAAACAAAAAAAAGAAAAGTCAAATCACTTTCCAAATACGGCGGGAAATCGCGATTAAAATGTCATAAAAACTGACACTTTAACCCGTTATAACTCGGAAAATTAAAGGAAAATGAATATTGAAAAGCGAAATTAAGATAGAAAAAGTGAAAAGGATTCAAACGAAAATAAAAATATTCAAATGATTTTGAAAAATAGGACGAAAAAGGACGAAAAATAAATAACGGGGAAAATCCGGAAAATTCCCGGAAAATTCAAAGTGGAAATGAAAGAGGAATTGAAAAGGATTCAAACAAAAAAAAGAAAAGTCAAATCACTTTCCAAATACGGCGGGAAATCGCGATTAAAATGTCATAAAAACTGACACTTTAACCCGTTATAACTCGGAAAATTAAAGGAAAATGAAAATTGAAAAGCGAAATTAAGATAGAAAAAGTGAAAAGGATTCAAACGAAAATAAAAATATTCAAATGATTTTGAAAAATAGGACGAAAAAGGACGAAAAATAAATAACGGGGAAAATCCGGAAAATTCAAAGTGGAAATGAAAGAGGAATTGAAAAGGATTCAAACAAAAAAAAGAAAAGTCAAATCACTTTCCAAATACGGCGGGAAATCGCGATTAAAATGTCATAAAAACTGACACTTTAACCCGTTATAACTCGGAAAATTAAAGGAAAATGAAAATTGAAAAGCGAAATTAAGATAGAAAAAGTGAAAAGGATTCAAACGAAAATAAAAATATTCAAATGATTTTGAAAAATAGGACGAAAAATAAATAACGGGGAAAATCCGGAAAATTCCCGGAAAATTCAAAGTGGAAATGAAAGAGGAATTGAAAAGGATTCAAACAAAAAAAAGAAAAGTCAAATCACTTTCCAAATACGGCGGGAAATCGCGATTAAAATGTCATAAAAACTGACACTTTAACCCGTTATAACTCGGAAAATTAAAGGAAAATGAAAATTGAAAAGCGAAATTAAGATAGAAAAAGTGAAAAGGATTCAAACGAAAATAAAAATATTCAAATGATTTTGAAAAATAGGACGAAAAATAAATAACGGGGAAAATCCGGAAAATTCCCGGAAAATTCAAAGTGGAAATGAAAGAGGAATTGAAAAGGATTCAAACAAAAAAAAGAAAAGTCAAATCACTTTCCAAATACGGCGGGAAATCGCGATTAAAATGTCATAAAAACTGACACTTTAACCCGTTATAACTCGGAAAATTAAAGGAAAATGAAAATTGAAAAGCGAAATTAAGATAGAAAAAGTGAAAAGGATTCAAACGAAAATAAAAATATTCAAATGATTTTGAAAAATAGGACGAAAAAGGACGAAAAATAAATAACGGGGAAAATCCGGAAAATTCAAAGTGGAAATGAAAGAGGAATTGAAAAGGATTCAAACAAAAAAAAGAAAAGTCAAATTACTTTCCAAATACGGCGGGAAATCGCGATTAAAATGTCATAAAAACTGACACTTTAACCCGTTATAACTCGGAAAATTAAAGGAAAATGAAAATTGAAAAGCGAAATTAAGATAGAAAAAGTGAAAAGGATTCAAACGAAAATAAAAATATTCAAATGATTTTGAAAAATAGGACGAAAAAGGACGAAAAATAAATAACGGGGAAAATCCGGAAAATTCAAAGTGGAAATGAAAGAGGAATTGAAAAGGATTCAAACAAAAAAAAGAAAAGTCAAATCACTTTCCAAATACGGCGGGAAATCGCGATTAAAATGTCATAAAAACTGACACTTTAACCCGTTATAACTCGGAAAATTAAAGGAAAATGAAAATTGAAAAGCGAAATTAAGATAGAAAAAGTGAAAAGGATTCAAACGAAAATAAAAATATTCAAATGATTTTGAAAAATAGGACGAAAAAGGACGAAAAATAAATAACGGGGAAAATCCGGAAAATTCCCGGAAAATTCAAAGTGGAAATGAAAGAGGAATTGAAAAGGATTCAAACAAAAAAAAGAAAAGTCAAATCACTTTCCAAATACGGCGGGAAATCGCGATTAAAATGTCATAAAAACTGACACTTTAACCCGTTATAACTCGGAAAATTAAAGGAAAATGAAAATTGAAAAGCGAAATTAAGATAGAAAAAGTGAAAAGGATTCAAACGAAAATAAAAATATTCAAATGATTTTGAAAAATAGGACGAAAAAGGACGAAAAATAAATAACGGGGAAAATCCGGAAAATTCAAAGTGGAAATGAAAGAGGAATTGAAAAGGATTCAAACAAAAAAAAGAAAAGTCAAATCACTTTCCAAATACGGCGGGAAATCGCGATTAAAATGTCATAAAAACTGACACTTTAACCCGTTATAACTCGGAAAATTAAAGGAAAATGAAAATTGAAAAGCGAAATTAAGATAGAAAAAGTGAAAAGGATTCAAACGAAAATAAAAATATTCAAATGATTTTGAAAAATAGGACGAAAAAGGACGAAAAATAAATAACGGGGAAAATCCGGAAAATTCAAAGTGGAAATGAAAGAGGAATTGAAAAGGATTCAAACAAAAAAAAGAAAAGTCAAATCACTTTCCAAATACGGCGGGAAATCGCGATTAAAATGTCATAAAAACTGACACTTTAACCCGTTATAACTCGGAAAATTAAAGGAAAATGAAAATTGAAAAGCGAAATTAAGATAGAAAAAGTGAAAAGGATTCAAACGAAAATAAAAATATTCAAATGATTTTGAAAAATAGGACGAAAAAGGACGAAAAATAAATAACGGGGAAAATCCGGAAAATTCCCGGAAAATTCAAAGTGGAAATGAAAGAGGAATTGAAAAGGATTCAAACAAAAAAAAGAAAAGTCAAATCACTTTCCAAATACGGCGGGAAATCGCGATTAAAATGTCATAAAAACTGACACTTTAACCCGTTATAACTCGGAAAATTAAAGGAAAATGAAAATTGAAAAGCGAAATTAAGATAGAAAAAGTGAAAAGGATTCAAACGAAAATAAAAATATTCAAATGATTTTGAAAAATAGGACGAAAAAGGACGAAAAATAAATAACGGGGAAAATCCGGAAAATTCCCGGAAAATTCAAAGTGGAAATGAAAGAGGAATTGAAAAGGATTCAAACAAAAAAAAGAAAAGTCAAATCACTTTCCAAATACGGCGGGAAATCGCGATTAAAATGTCATAAAAACTGACACTTTAACCCGTTATAACTCGGAAAATTAAAGGAAAATGAAAATTGAAAAGCGAAATTAAGATAGAAAAAGTGAAAAGTATTCAAACGAAAATAAAAATATTCAAATGATTTTGAAAAATAGGACGAAAAATAAATAACGGGGAAAATCCGGAAAATTCCCGGAAAATTCAAAGTGGAAATGAAAGAGGAATTGAAAAGGATTCAAACAAAAAAAAGAAAAGTCAAATCACTTTCCAAATACGGCGGGAAATCGCGATTAAAATGTCATAAAAACTGACACTTTAACCCGTTATAACTCGGAAAATTAAAGGAAAATGAAAATTGAAAAGCGAAATTAAGATAGAAAAAGAAAAGGGATTCAAACGAAAATAAAAATATTCAAATGATTTTGAAAAATAGGACGAAAAAGGACGAAAAATAAATAACGGGGAAAATCCGGAAAATTCCCGGAAAATTCAAAGTGGAAATGAAAGAGGAATTGAAAAGGATTCAAACAAAAAAAAGAAAAGTCAAATCACTTTCCAAATACGGCGGGAAATCGCGATTAAAATGTCATAAAAACTGACACTTTAACCCGTTATAACTCGGAAAATTAAAGGAAAATGAAAATTGAAAAGCGAAATTAAGATAGAAAAAGTGAAAAGGATTCAAACGAAAATAAAAATATTCAAATGATTTTGAAAAATAGGACGAAAAAGGACGAAAAATAAATAACGGGGAAAATCCGGAAAATTCCCGGAAAATTCAAAGTGGAAATGAAAGAGGAATTGAAAAGGATTCAAACAAAAAAAAGAAAAGTCAAATCACTTTCCAAATACGGCGGGAAATCGCGATTAAAATGTCATAAAAACTGACACTTTAACCCGTTATAACTCGGAAAATTAAAGGAAAATGAATATTGAAAAGCGAAATTAAGATAGAAAAAGTGAAAAGGATTCAAACGAAAATAAAAATATTCAAATGATTTTGAAAAATAGGACGAAAAAGGACGAAAAATAAATAACGGGGAAAATCCGGAAAATTCCCGGAAAATTCAAAGTGGAAATGAAAGAGGAATTGAAAAGGATTCAAACAAAAAAAAGAAAAGTCAAATCACTTTCCAAATACGGCGGGAAATCGCGATTAAAATGTCATAAAAACTGACACTTTAACCCGTTATAACTCGGAAAATTAAAGGAAAATGAAAATTGAAAAGCGAAATTAAGATAGAAAAAGTGAAAAGGATTCAAACGAAAATAAAAATATTCAAATGATTTTGAAAAATAGGACGAAAAAGGACGAAAAATAAATAACGGGGAAAATCCGGAAAATTCCCGGAAAATTCAAAGTGGAAATGAAAGAGGAATTGAAAAGGATTCAAACAAAAAAAAGAAAAGTCAAATCACTTTCCAAATACGGCGGGAAATCGCGATTAAAATGTCATAAAAACTGACACTTTAACCCGTTATAACTCGGAAAATTAAAGGAAAATGAAAATTGAAAAGCGAAATTAAGATAGAAAAAGTGAAAAGGATTCAAACGAAAATAAAAATATTCAAATGATTTTGAAAAATAGGACGAAAAAGGACGAAAAATAAATAACGGGGAAAATCCGGAAAATTCCCGGAAAATTCAAAGTGGAAATGAAAGAGGAATTGAAAAGGATTCAAACAAAAAAAAGAAAAGTCAAATCACTTTCCAAATACGGCGGGAAATCGCGATTAAAATGTCATAAAAACTGACACTTTAACCCGTTATAACTCGGAAAATTAAAGGAAAATGAAAATTGAAAAGCGAAATTAAGATAGAAAAAGTGAAAAGGATTCAAACGAAAATAAAAATATTCAAATGATTTTGAAAAATAGGACGAAAAAGGACGAAAAATAAATAACGGGGAAAATCCGGAAAATTCCCGGAAAATTCAAAGTGGAAATGAAAGAGGAATTGAAAAGGATTCAAACAAAAAAAAGAAAAGTCAAATCACTTTCCAAATACGGCGGGAAATCGCGATTAAAATGTCATAAAAACTGACACTTTAACCCGTTATAACTCGGAAAATTAAAGGAAAATGAAAATTGAAAAGCGAAATTAAGATAGAAAAAGTGAAAAGGATTCAAACGAAAATAAAAATATTCAAATGATTTTGAAAAATAGGACGAAAAAGGACGAAAAATAAATAACGGGGAAAATCCGGAAAATTCCCGGAAAATTCAAAGTGGAAATGAAAGAGGAATTGAAAAGGATTCAAACAAAAAAAAGAAAAGTCAAATCACTTTCCAAATACGGCGGGAAATCGCGATTAAAATGTCATAAAAACTGACACTTTAACCCGTTATAACTCGGAAAATTAAAGGAAAATGAAAATTGAAAAGCGAAATTAAGATAGAAAAAGTGAAAAGGATTCAAACGAAAATAAAAATATTCAAATGATTTTGAAAAATAGGACGAAAAAGGACGAAAAATAAATAACGGGGAAAATCCGGAAAATTCCCGGAAAATTCAAAGTGGAAATGAAAGAGGAATTGAAAAGGATTCAAACAAAAAAAAGAAAAGTCAAATCACTTTCCAAATACGGCGGGAAATCGCGATTAAAATGTCATAAAAACTGACACTTTAACCCGTTATAACTCGGAAAATTAAAGGAAAATGAAAATTGAAAAGCGAAATTAAGATAGAAAAAGTGAAAAGGATTCAAACGAAAATAAAAATATTCAAATGATTTTGAAAAATAGGACGAAAAAGGACGAAAAATAAATAACGGGGAAAATCCGGAAAATTCCCGGAAAATTCAAAGTGGAAATGAAAGAGGAATTGAAAAGGATTCAAACAAAAAAAAGAAAAGTCAAATCACTTTCCAAATACGGCGGGAAATCGCGATTAAAATGTCATAAAAACTGACACTTTAACCCGTTATAACTCGGAAAATTAAAGGAAAATGAAAATTGAAAAGCGAAATTAAGATAGAAAAAGTGAAAAGGATTCAAACGAAAATAAAAATATTCAAATGATTTTGAAAAATAGGACGAAAAAGGACGAAAAATAAATAACGGGGAAAATCCGGAAAATTCCCGGAAAATTCAAAGTGGAAATGAAAGAGGAATTGAAAAGGATTCAAACAAAAAAAAGAAAAGTCAAATCACTTTCCAAATACGGCGGGAAATCGCGATTAAAATGTCATAAAAACTGACACTTTAACCCGTTATAACTCGGAAAATTAAAGGAAAATGAAAATTGAAAAGCGAAATTAAGATAGAAAAAGTGAAAAGGATTCAAACGAAAATAAAAATATTCAAATGATTTTGAAAAATAGGACGAAAAAGGACGAAAAATAAATAACGGGGAAAATCCGGAAAATTCCCGGAAAATTCAAAGTGGAAATGAAAGAGGAATTGAAAAGGATTCAAACAAAAAAAAGAAAAGTCAAATCACTTTCCAAATACGGCGGGAAATCGCGATTAAAATGTCATAAAAACTGACACTTTAACCCGTTATAACTCGGAAAATTAAAGGAAAATGAAAATTGAAAAGCGAAATTAAGATAGAAAAAGTGAAAAGGATTCAAACGAAAATAAAAATATTCAAATGATTTTGAAAAATAGGACGAAAAAGGACGAAAAATAAATAACGGGGAAAATCCGGAAAATTCAAAGTGGAAATGAAAGAGGAATTGAAAAGGATTCAAACAAAAAAAAGAAAAGTCAAATCACTTTCCAAATACGGCGGGAAATCGCGATTAAAATGTCATAAAAACTGACACTTTAACCCGTTATAACTCGGAAAATTAAAGGAAAATGAAAATTGAAAAGCGAAATTAAGATAGAAAAAGTGAAAAGGATTCAAACGAAAATAAAAATATTCAAATGATTTTGAAAAATAGGACGAAAAATAAATAACGGGGAAAATCCGGAAAATTCCCGGAAAATTCAAAGTGGAAATGAAAGAGGAATTGAAAAGGATTCAAACAAAAAAAAGAAAAGTCAAATCACTTTCCAAATACGGCGGGAAATCGCGATTAAAATGTCATAAAAACTGACACTTTAACCCGTTATAACTCGGAAAATTAAAGGAAAATGAAAATTGAAAAGCGAAATTAAGATAGAAAAAGTGAAAAGGATTCAAACGAAAATAAAAATATTCAAATGATTTTGAAAAATAGGACGAAAAAGGACGAAAAATAAATAACGGGGAAAATCCGGAAAATTCCCGGAAAATTCAAAGTGGAAATGAAAGAGGAATTGAAAAGGATTCAAACAAAAAAAAGAAAAGTCAAATCACTTTCCAAATACGGCGGGAAATCGCGATTAAAATGTCATAAAAACTGACACTTTAACCCGTTATAACTCGGAAAATTAAAGGAAAATGAAAATTGAAAAGCGAAATTAAGATAGAAAAAGTGAAAAGGATTCAAACGAAAATAAAAATATTCAAATGATTTTGAAAAATAGGACGAAAAAGGACGAAAAATAAATAACGGGGAAAATCCGGAAAATTCAAAGTGGAAATGAAAGAGGAATTGAAAAGGATTCAAACAAAAAAAAGAAAAGTCAAATCACTTTCCAAATACGGCGGGAAATCGCGATTAAAATGTCATAAAAACTGACACTTTAACCCGTTATAACTCGGAAAATTAAAGGAAAATGAAAATTGAAAAGCGAAATTAAGATAGAAAAAGTGAAAAGGATTCAAACGAAAATAAAAATATTCAAATGATTTTGAAAAATAGGACGAAAAAGGACGAAAAATAAATAACGGGGAAAATCCGGAAAATTCCCGGAAAATTCAAAGTGGAAATGAAAGAGGAATTGAAAAGGATTCAAACAAAAAAAAGAAAAGTCAAATCACTTTCCAAATACGGCGGGAAATCGCGATTAAAATGTCATAAAAACTGACACTTTAACCCGTTATAACTCGGAAAATTAAAGGAAAATGAAAATTGAAAAGCGAAATTAAGATAGAAAAAGTGAAAAGGATTCAAACGAAAATAAAAATATTCAAATGATTTTGAAAAATAGGACGAAAAAGGACGAAAAATAAATAACGGGGAAAATCCGGAAAATTCCCGGAAAATTCAAAGTGGAAATGAAAGAGGAATTGAAAAGGATTCAAACAAAAAAAAGAAAAGTCAAATCACTTTCCAAATACGGCGGGAAATCGCGATTAAAATGTCATAAAAACTGACACTTTAACCCGTTATAACTCGGAAAATTAAAGGAAAATGAAAATTGAAAAGCGAAATTAAGATAGAAAAAGTGAAAAGGATTCAAACGAAAATAAAAATATTCAAATGATTTTGAAAAATAGGACGAAAAAGGACGAAAAATAAATAACGGGGAAAATCCGGAAAATTCCCGGAAAATTCAAAGTGGAAATGAAAGAGGAATTGAAAAGGATTCAAACAAAAAAAAGAAAAGTCAAATCACTTTCCAAATACGGCGGGAAATCGCGATTAAAATGTCATAAAAACTGACACTTTAACCCGTTATAACTCGGAAAATTAAAGGAAAATGAAAATTGAAAAGCGAAATTAAGATAGAAAAAGTGAAAAGGATTCAAACGAAAATAAAAATATTCAAATGATTTTGAAAAATAGGACGAAAAAGGACGAAAAATAAATAACGGGGAAAATCCGGAAAATTCCCGGAAAATTCAAAGTGGAAATGAAAGAGGAATTGAAAAGGATTCAAACAAAAAAAAGAAAAGTCAAATCACTTTCCAAATACGGCGGGAAATCGCGATTAAAATGTCATAAAAACTGACACTTTAACCCGTTATAACTCGGAAAATTAAAGGAAAATGAAAATTGAAAAGCGAAATTAAGATAGAAAAAGTGAAAAGGATTCAAACGAAAATAAAAATATTCAAATGATTTTGAAAAATAGGACGAAAAAGGACGAAAAATAAATAACGGGGAAAATCCGGAAAATTCCCGGAAAATTCAAAGTGGAAATGAAAGAGGAATTGAAAAGGATTCAAACAAAAAAAAGAAAAGTCAAATCACTTTCCAAATACGGCGGGAAATCGCGATTAAAATGTCATAAAAACTGACACTTTAACCCGTTATAACTCGGAAAATTAAAGGAAAATGAAAATTGAAAAGCGAAATTAAGATAGAAAAAGTGAAAAGGATTCAAACGAAAATAAAAATATTCAAATGATTTTGAAAAATAGGACGAAAAAGGACGAAAAATAAATAACGGGGAAAATCCGGAAAATTCAAAGTGGAAATGAAAGAGGAATTGAAAAGGATTCAAACAAAAAAAAGAAAAGTCAAATCACTTTCCAAATACGGCGGGAAATCGCGATTAAAATGTCATAAAAACTGACACTTTAACCCGTTATAACTCGGAAAATTAAAGGAAAATGAAAATTGAAAAGCGAAATTAAGATAGAAAAAGTGAAAAGGATTCAAACGAAAATAAAAATATTCAAATGATTTTGAAAAATAGGACGAAAAAGGACGAAAAATAAATAACGGGGAAAATCCGGAAAATTCCCGGAAAATTCAAAGTGGAAATGAAAGAGGAATTGAAAAGGATTCAAACAAAAAAAAGAAAAGTCAAATCACTTTCCAAATACGGCGGGAAATCGCGATTAAAATGTCATAAAAACTGACACTTTAACCCGTTATAACTCGGAAAATTAAAGGAAAATGAAAATTGAAAAGCGAAATTAAGATAGAAAAAGTGAAAAGGATTCAAACGAAAATAAAAATATTCAAATGATTTTGAAAAATAGGACGAAAAAGGACGAAAAATAAATAACGGGGAAAATCCGGAAAATTCCCGGAAAATTCAAAGTGGAAATGAAAGAGGAATTGAAAAGGATTCAAACAAAAAAAAGAAAAGTCAAATCACTTTCCAAATACGGCGGGAAATCGCGATTAAAATGTCATAAAAACTGACACTTTAACCCGTTATAACTCGGAAAATTAAAGGAAAATGAAAATTGAAAAGCGAAATTAAGATAGAAAAAGTGAAAAGGATTCAAACGAAAATAAAAATATTCAAATGATTTTGAAAAATAGGACGAAAAAGGACGAAAAATAAATAACGGGGAAAATCCGGAAAATTCCCGGAAAATTCAAAGTGGAAATGAAAGAGGAATTGAAAAGGATTCAAACAAAAAAAAGAAAAGTCAAATCACTTTCCAAATACGGCGGGAAATCGCGATTAAAATGTCATAAAAACTGACACTTTAACCCGTTATAACTCGGAAAATTAAAGGAAAATGAAAATTGAAAAGCGAAATTAAGATAGAAAAAGTGAAAAGGATTCAAACGAAAATAAAAATATTCAAATGATTTTGAAAAATAGGACGAAAAAGGACGAAAAATAAATAACGGGGAAAATCCGGAAAATTCAAAGTGGAAATGAAAGAGGAATTGAAAAGGATTCAAACAAAAAAAAGAAAAGTCAAATCACTTTCCAAATACGGCGGGAAATCGCGATTAAAATGTCATAAAAACTGACACTTTAACCCGTTATAACTCGGAAAATTAAAGGAAAATGAAAATTGAAAAGCGAAATTAAGATAGAAAAAGTGAAAAGGATTCAAACGAAAATAAAAATATTCAAATGATTTTGAAAAATAGGACGAAAAAGGACGAAAAATAAATAACGGGGAAAATCCGGAAAATTCCCGGAAAATTCAAAGTGGAAATGAAAGAGGAATTGAAAAGGATTCAAACAAAAAAAAGAAAAGTCAAATCACTTTCCAAATACGGCGGGAAATCGCGATTAAAATGTCATAAAAACTGACACTTTAACCCGTTATAACTCGGAAAATTAAAGGAAAATGAAAATTGAAAAGCGAAATTAAGATAGAAAAAGTGAAAAGGATTCAAACGAAAATAAAAATATTCAAATGATTTTGAAAAATAGGACGAAAAAGGACGAAAAATAAATAACGGGGAAAATCCGGAAAATTCCCGGAAAATTCAAAGTGGAAATGAAAGAGGAATTGAAAAGGATTCAAACAAAAAAAAGAAAAGTCAAATCACTTTCCAAATACGGCGGGAAATCGCGATTAAAATGTCATAAAAACTGACACTTTAACCCGTTATAACTCGGAAAATTAAAGGAAAATGAAAATTGAAAAGCGAAATTAAGATAGAAAAAGTGAAAAGGATTCAAACGAAAATAAAAATATTCAAATGATTTTGAAAAATAGGACGAAAAAGGACGAAAAATAAATAACGGGGAAAATCCGGAAAATTCCCGGAAAATTCAAAGTGGAAATGAAAGAGGAATTGAAAAGGATTCAAACAAAAAAAAGAAAAGTCAAATCACTTTCCAAATACGGCGGGAAATCGCGATTAAAATGTCATAAAAACTGACACTTTAACCCGTTATAACTCGGAAAATTAAAGGAAAATGAAAATTGAAAAGCGAAATTAAGATAGAAAAAGTGAAAAGGATTCAAACGAAAATAAAAATATTCAAATGATTTTGAAAAATAGGACGAAAAAGGACGAAAAATAAATAACGGGGAAAATCCGGAAAATTCAAAGTGGAAATGAAAGAGGAATTGAAAAGGATTCAAACAAAAAAAAGAAAAGTCAAATCACTTTCCAAATACGGCGGGAAATCGCGATTAAAATGTCATAAAAACTGACACTTTAACCCGTTATAACTCGGAAAATTAAAGGAAAATGAAAATTGAAAAGCGAAATTAAGATAGAAAAAGTGAAAAGGATTCAAACGAAAATAAAAATATTCAAATGATTTTGAAAAATAGGACGAAAAAGGACGAAAAATAAATAACGGGGAAAATCCGGAAAATTCCCGGAAAATTCAAAGTGGAAATGAAAGAGGAATTGAAAAGGATTCAAACAAAAAAAAGAAAAGTCAAATCACTTTCCAAATACGGCGGGAAATCGCGATTAAAATGTCATAAAAACTGACACTTTAACCCGTTATAATTCGGAAAATTAAAGGAAAATGAAAATTGAAAAGCGAAATTAAGATAGAAAAAGTGAAAAGGATTCAAACGAAAATAAAAATATTCAAATGATTTTGAAAAATAGGACGAAAAAGGACGAAAAATAAATAACGGGGAAAATCCGGAAAATTCAAAGAGGAATTGAAAAGGATTCAAACAAAAAAAAAGAAAAGTCAAATCACTTTCCAAATACGGCGGGAAATCGCGATTAAAATGTCATAAAAACTGACACTTTAACCCGTTATAACTCGGAAAATTAAAGGAAAATGAAAATTGAAAAGCGAAATTAAGATAGAAAAAGTGAAAAGGATTCAAACGAAAATAAAAATATTCAAATGATTTTGAAAAATAGGACGAAAAAGGACGAAAAATAAATAACGGGGAAAATCCGGAAAATTCCCGGAAAATTCAAAGTGGAAATGAAAGAGGAATTGAAAAGGATTCAAACAAAAAAAAGAAAAGTCAAATCACTTTCCAAATACGGCGGGAAATCGCGATTAAAATGTCATAAAAACTGACACTTTAACCCGTTATAACTCGGAAAATTAAAGGAAAATGAAAATTGAAAAGCGAAATTAAGATAGAAAAAGTGAAAAGGATTCAAACGAAAATAAAAATATTCAAATGATTTTGAAAAATAGGACGAAAAAGGACGAAAAATAAATAACGGGGAAAATCCGGAAAATTCCCGGAAAATTCAAAGTGGAAATGAAAGAGGAATTGAAAAGGATTCAAACAAAAAAAAGAAAAGTCAAATCACTTTCCAAATACGGCGGGAAATCGCGATTAAAATGTCATAAAAACTGACACTTTAACCCGTTATAACTCGGAAAATTAAAGGAAAATGAAAATTGAAAAGCGAAATTAAGATAGAAAAAGTGAAAAGGATTCAAACGAAAATAAAAATATTCAAATGATTTTGAAAAATAGGACGAAAAAGGACGAAAAATAAATAACGGGGAAAATCCGGAAAATTCCCGGAAAATTCAAAGTGGAAATGAAAGAGGAATTGAAAAGGATTCAAACAAAAAAAAGAAAAGTCAAATCACTTTCCAAATACGGCGGGAAATCGCGATTAAAATGTCATAAAAACTGACACTTTAACCCGTTATAACTCGGAAAATTAAAGGAAAATGAAAATTGAAAAGCGAAATTAAGATAGAAAAAGTGAAAAGGATTCAAACGAAAATAAAAATATTCAAATGATTTTGAAAAATAGGACGAAAAAGGACGAAAAATAAATAACGGGGAAAATCCGGAAAATTCCCGGAAAATTTAAAGTGGAAATGAAAGAGGAATTGAAAAGGATTCAAACAAAAAAAAGAAAAGTCAAATCACTTTCCAAATACGGCGGGAAATCGCGATTAAAATGTCATAAAAACTGACACTTTAACCCGTTATAACTCGGAAAATTAAAGGAAAATGAAAATTGAAAAGCGAAATTAAGATAGAAAAAGTGAAAAGGATTCAAACGAAAATAAAAATATTCAAATGATTTTGAAAAATAGGACGAAAAAGGACTAAAAATAAATAACGGGGAAAATCCGGAAAATTCAAAGTGGAAATGAAAGAGGAATTGAAAAGGATTCAAACAAAAAAAAGAAAAGTCAAATCACTTTCCAAATACGGCGGGAAATCGCGATTAAAATGTCATAAAAACTGACACTTTAACCCGTTATAACTCGGAAAATTACAGGAAAATGAAAATTGAAAAGCGAAATTAAGATAGAAAAAGTGAAAAGGATTCAAACGAAAATAAAAATATTCAAATGATTTTGAAAAATAGGACGAAAAAGGACGAAAAATAAATAACGGGGAAAATCCGGAAAATTCCCGGAAAATTCAAAGTGGAAATGAAAGAGGAATTGAAAAGGATTCAAACAAAAAAAAGAAAAGTCAAATCACTTTCCAAATACGGCGGGAAATCGCGATTAAAATGTCATAAAAACTGACACTTTAACCCGTTATAACTCGGAAAATTAAAGGAAAATGAAAATTGAAAAGCGAAATTAAGATAGAAAAAGTGAAAAGGATTCAAACGAAAATAAAAATATTCAAATGATTTTGAAAAATAGGACGAAAAAGGACGAAAAATAAATAACGGGGAAAATCCGGAAAATTCCCGGAAAATTCAAAGTGGAAATGAAAGAGGAATTGAAAAGGATTCAAACAAAAAAAAGAAAAGTCAAATCACTTTCCAAATACGGCGGGAAATCGCGATTAAAATGTCATAAAAACTGACACTTTAACCCGTTATAACTCGGAAAATTAAAGGAAAATGAAAATTGAAAAGCGAAATTAAGATAGAAAAAGTGAAAAGGATTCAAACGAAAATAAAAATATTCAAATGATTTTGAAAAATAGGACGAAAAAGGACGAAAAATAAATAACGGGGAAAATCCGGAAAATTCCCGGAAAATTCAAAGTGGAAATGAAAGAGGAATTGAAAAGGATTCAAACAAAAAAAAGAAAAGTCAAATCACTTTCCAAATACGGCGGGAAATCGCGATTAAAATGTCATAAAAACTGACACTTTAACCCGTTATAACTCGGAAAATTAAAGGAAAATGAAAATTGAAAAGCGAAATTAAGATAGAAAAAGTGAAAAGGATTCAAACGAAAATAAAAATATTCAAATGATTTTGAAAAATAGGACGAAAAATTACGAAAAATAAATAACGGGGAAAATCCGGAAAATTCAAAGTGGAAATGAAAGAGGAATTGAAAAGGATTCAAACAAAAAAAAGAAAAGTCAAATCACTTTCCAAATACGGCGGGAAATCGCGATTAAAATGTCATAAAAACTGACATTTTAACCCGTTATAACTCGGAAAATTAAAGGAAAATGAAAATTGAAAAGCGAAATTAAGATAGAAAAAGTGAAAAGGATTCAAACGAAAATAAAAATATTCAAATGATTTTGAAAAATAGGACGAAAAAGGACGAAAAATAAATAACGGGGAAAATCCGGAAAATTCCCGGAAAATTCAAAGTGGAAATGAAAGAGGAATTGAAAAGGATTCAAACAAAAAAAATAAAAGTCAAATCACTTTCCAAATACGGCGGGAAATCGCGATTAAAATGTCATAAAAACTGACACTTTAACCCGTTATAACTCGGAAAATTAAAGGAAAATGAAAATTGAAAAGCGAAATTAAGATAGAAAAAGTGAAAAGGATTCAAACGAAAATAAAAATATTCAAATGATTTTGAAAAATAGGACGAAAAAGGACGAAAAATAAATAACGGGGAAAATCCGGAAAATTCAAAGTGGAAATGAAAGAGGAATTGAAAAGGATTCAAACAAAAAAAAGAAAAGTCAAATCACTTTCCAAATACGGCGGGAAATCGCGATTAAAATGTCATAAAAACTGACACTTTAACCCGTTATAACTCGGAAAATTAAAGGAAAATGAAAATTGAAAAGCGAAATTAAGATAGAAAAAGTGAAAAGGATTCAAACGAAAATAAAAATATTCAAATGATTTTGAAAAATAGGACGAAAAAGGACGAAAAATAAATAACGGGGAAAATCCGGAAAATTCCCGGAAAATTCAAAGTGGAAATGAAAGAGGAATTGAAAAGGATTCAAACAAAAAAAAGAAAAGTCAAATCACTTTCCAAATACGGCGGGAAATCGCGATTAAAATGTCATAAAAACTGACACTTTAACCCGTTATAACTCGGAAAATTAAAGGAAAATGAAAATTGAAAAGCGAAATTAAGATAGAAAAAGTGAAAAGGATTCAAACGAAAATAAAAATATTCAAATGATTTTGAAAAATAGGACGAAAAAGGACGAAAAATAAATAACGGGTAAAATCCGGAAAATTCCCGGAAAATTCAAAGTGGAAATGAAAGAGGAATTGAAAAGGATTCAAACAAAAAAAAGAAAAGTCAAATCACTTTCCAAATACGGCGGGAAATCGCGATTAAAATGTCATAAAAACTGACACTTTAACCCGTTATAACTCGGAAAATTAAAGGAAAATGAAAATTGAAAAGCGAAATTAAGATAGAAAAAGTGAAAAGGATTCAAACGAAAATAAAAATATTCAAATGATTTTGAAAAATAGGACGAAAAATAAATAACGGGGAAAATCCGGAAAATTCCCGGAAAATTCAAAGTGGAAATGAAAGAGGAATTGAAAAGGATTCAAACAAAAAAAAAGAAAAGTCAAATCACTTTCCAAATACGGCGGGAAATCGCGATTAAAATGTCATAAAAACTGACACTTTAACCCGTTATAACTCGGAAAATTAAAGGAAAATGAAAATTGAAAAGCGAAATTAAGATAGAAAAAGTGAAAAGGATTCAAACGAAAATAAAAATATTCAAATGATTTTGAAAAATAGGACGAAAAAGGACGAAAAATAAATAACGGGGAAAATCCGGAAAATTCCCGGAAAATTTAAAGTGGAAATGAAAGAGGAATTGAAAAGGATTCAAACAAAAAAAAGAAAAGTCAAATCACTTTCCAAATACGGCGGGAAATCGCGATTAAAATGTCATAAAAACTGACACTTTAACCCGTTATAACTCGGAAAATTAAAGGAAAATGAAAATTGAAAAGCGAAATTAAGATAGAAAAAGTGAAAAGGATTCAAACGAAAATAAAAATATTCAAATGATTTTGAAAAATAGGACGAAAAAGGACGAAAAATAAATAACGGGGAAAATCCGGAAAATTCAAAGTGGAAATGAAAGAGGAATTGAAAAGGATTCAAACAAAAAAAAGAAAAGTCAAATCACTTTCCAAATACGGCGGGAAATCGCGATTAAAATGTCATAAAAACTGACACTTTAACCCGTTATAACTCGGAAAATTAAAGGAAAATGAAAATTGAAAAGCGAAATTAAGATAGAAAAAGTGAAAAGGATTCAAACGAAAATAAAAATATTCAAATGATTTTGAAAAATAGGACGAAAAAGGACGAAAAATAAATAACGGGGAAAATCCGGAAAATTCCCGGAAAATTCAAAGTGGAAATGAAAGAGGAATTGAAAAGGATTCAAACAAAAAAAAGAAAAGTCAAATCACTTTCCAAATACGGCGGGAAATCGCGATTAAAATGTCATAAAAACTGACACTTTAACCCGTTATAACTCGGAAAATTAAAGGAAAATGAAAATTGAAAAGCGAAATTAAGATAGAAAAAGTGAAAAGGATTCAAACGAAAATAAAAATATTCAAATGATTTTGAAAAATAGGACGAAAAAGGACGAAAAATAAATAACGGGGAAAATCCGGAAAATTCCCGGAAAATTCAAAGTGGAAATGAAAGAGGAATTGAAAAGGATTCAAACAAAAAAAAGAAAAGTCAAATCACTTTCCAAATACGGCGGGAAATCGCGATTAAAATGTCATAAAAACTGACACTTTAACCCGTTATAACTCGGAAAATTAAAGGAAAATGAAAATTGAAAAGCGAAATTATGATAGAAAAAGTGAAAAGGATTCAAACGAAAATAAAAATATTCAAATGATTTTGAAAAATAGGACGAAAAATAAATAACGGGGAAAATCCGGAAAATTCCCGGAAAATTCAAAGTGGAAATGAAAGAGGAATTGAAAAGGATTCAAACAAAAAAAAGAAAAGTCAAATCACTTTCCAAATACGGCGGGAAATCGCGATTAAAATGTCATAAAAACTGACACTTTAACCCGTTATAATTCGGAAAATTAAAGGAAAATGAAAATTGAAAAGCGAAATTAAGATAGAAAAAGTGAAAAGGATTCAAACGAAAATAAAAATATTCAAATGATTTTGAAAAATAGGACGAAAAAGGACGAAAAATAAATAACGGGGAAAATCCGGAAAATTCCCGGAAAATTCAAAGTGGAAATGAAAGAGGATTGAAAAGGATTCAAACAAAAAAAAGAAAAGTCAAATCACTTTCCAAATACGGCGGGAAATCGCGATTAAAATGTCATAAAAACTGACACTTTAACCCGTTATAACTCGGAAAATTAAAGGAAAATGAAAATTGAAAAGCGAAATTAAGATAGAAAAAGTGAAAAGGATTCAAACGAAAATAAAAATATTCAAATGATTTTGAAAAATAGGACGAAAAATAAATAACGGGGAAAATCCGGAAAATTCCCGGAAAATTCAAAGTGGAAATGAAAGAGGAATTGAAAAGGATTCAAACAAAAAAAAGAAAAGTCAAATCACTTTCCAAATACGGCGGGAAATCGCGATTAAAATGTCATAAAAACTGACACTTTAACCCGTTATAACTCGGAAAATTAAAGGAAAATGAAAATTGAAAAGCGAAATTAAGATAGAAAAAGTGAAAAGGATTCAAACGAAAATAAAAATATTCAAATGATTTTGAAAAATAGGACGAAAAAGGACGAAAAATAAATAACGGGGAAAATCCGGAAAATTCCCGGAAAATTCAAAGTGGAAATGAAAGAGGAATTGAAAAGGATTCAAACAAAAAAAAGAAAAGTCAAATCACTTTCCAAATACGGCGGGAAATCGCGATTAAAATGTCATAAAAACTGACACTTTAACCCGTTATTACTCGGAAAATTAAAGGAAAATGAAAATTGAAAAGCGAAATTAAGATAGAAAAAGTGAAAAGGATTCAAACGAAAATAAAAATATTCAAATGATTTTGAAAAATAGGACGAAAAATAAATAACGGGGAAAATCCGGAAAATTCCCGGAAAATTCAAAGTGGAAATGAAAGAGGAATTGAAAAGGATTCAAACAAAAAAAAGAAAAGTCAAATCACTTTCCAAATACGGCGGGAAATCGCGATTAAAATGTCATAAAAACTGACACTTTAACCCGTTATAACTCGGAAAATTAAAGGAAAATGAAAATTGAAAAGCGAAATTAAGATAGAAAAAGTGAAAAGGATTCAAACGAAAATAAAAATATTCAAATGATTTTGAAAAATAGGACGAAAAAGGACGAAAAATAAATAACGGGGAAAATCCGGAAAATTCCCGGAAAATTCAAAGTGGAAATGAAAGAGGAATTGAAAAGGATTCAAACAAAAAAAAGAAAAGTCAAATCACTTTCCAAATACGGCGGGAAATCGCGATTAAAATGTCATAAAAACTGACACTTTAACCCGTTATAACTCGGAAAATTAAAGGAAAATGAAAATTGAAAAGCGAAATTAAGATAGAAAAAGTGAAAAGGATTCAAACGAAAATAAAAATATTCAAATGATTTTGAAAAATAGGACGAAAAAGGACGAAAAATAAATAACAGGGAAAATCCGGAAAATTCCCGGAAAATTCAAAGTGGAAATGAAAGAGGAATTGAAAAGGATTCAAACAAAAAAAAGAAAAGTCAAATCACTTTCCAAATACGGCGGGAAATCGCGATTAAAATGTCATAAAAACTGACACTTTAACCCGTTATAACTCGGAAAATTAAAGGAAAATGAAAATTGAAAAAGCGAAATTAAGATAGAAAAAGTGAAAAGGATTCAAACGAAAATAAAAATATTCAAATGATTTTGAAAAATAGGACGAAAAAGGACGAAAAATAAATAACGGGGAAAATCCGGAAAATTCCCGGAAAATTCAAAGTGGAAATGAAAGAGGAATTGAAAAGGATTCAAACAAAAAAAAGAAAAGTCAAATCACTTTCCAAATACGGCGGGAAATCGCGATTAAAATGTCATAAAAACTGACACTTTAACCCGTTATAACTCGGAAAATTAAAGGAAAATGAAAATTGAAAAGCGAAATTAAGATAGAAAAAGTGAAAAGGATTCAAACGAAAATAAAAATATTCAAATGATTTTGAAAAATAGGACGAAAAAGGACGAAAAATAAATAACGGGGAAAATCCGGAAAATTCCCGGAAAATTCAAAGTGGAAATGAAAGAGGAATTGAAAAGGATTCAAACAAAAAAAAGAAAAGTCAAATCACTTTCCAAATACGGCGGGAAATCGCGATTAAAATGTCATAAAAACTGACACTTTAACCCGTTATAACTCGGAAAATTAAAGGAAAATGAAAATTGAAAAGCGAAATTAAGATAGAAAAAGCGAAAAGGATTCAAACGAAAATAAAAATATTCAAATGATTTTGAAAAATAGGACGAAAAATTACGAAAAATAAATAACGGGGAAAATCCGGAAAATTCCCGGAAAATTCAAAGTGGAAATGAAAGAGGAATTGAAAAGGATTCAAACAAAAAAAAGAAAAGTCAAATCACTTTCCAAATACGGCGGGAAATCGCGATTAAAATGTCATAAAAACTGACATTTTAACCCGTTATAACTCGGAAAATTAAAGGAAAATGAAAATTGAAAAGCGAAATTAAGATAGAAAAAGTGAAAAGGATTCAAACGAAAATAAAAATATTCAAATGATTTTGAAAAATAGGACGAAAAAGGACGAAAAATAAATAACGGGGAAAATCCGGAAAATTCCCGGAAAATTCAAAGTGGAAATGAAAGAGGAATTGAAAAGGATTCAAACAAAAAAAAGAAAAGTCAAATCACTTTCCAAATACGGCGGGAAATCGCGATTAAAATGTCATAAAAACTGACACTTTAACCCGTTATTACTCGGAAAATTAAAGGAAAATGAAAATTGAAAAGCGAAATTAAGATAGAAAAAGTGAAAAGGATTCAAACGAAAATAAAAATATTCAAATGATTTTGAAAAATAGGACGAAAAAGGACGAAAAATAAATAACGGGGAAAATCCGGAAAATTCCCGGAAAATTCAAAGTGGAAATGAAAGAGGAATTGAAAAGGATTCAAACAAAAAAAAGAAAAGTCAAATCACTTTCCAAATACGGCGGGAAATCGCGATTAAAATGTCATAAAAACTGACACTTTAACCCGTTATAACTCGGAAAATTAAAGGAAAATGAAAATTGAAAAGCGAAATTAAGATAGAAAAAGCGAAAAGGATTCAAACGAAAATAAAAATATTCAAATGATTTTGAAAAATAGGACGAAAAATTACGAAAAATAAATAACGGGGAAAATCCGGAAAATTCCCGGAAAATTCAAAGTGGAAATGAAAGAGGAATTGAAAAGGATTCAAACAAAAAAAAGAAAAGTCAAATCACTTTCCAAATACGGCGGGAAATCGCGATTAAAATGTCATAAAAACTGACATTTTAACCCGTTATAACTCGGAAAATTAAAGGAAAATGAAAATTGAAAAGCGAAATTAAGATAGAAAAAGTGAAAAGGATTCAAACGAAAATAAAAATATTCAAATGATTTTGAAAAATAGGACGAAAAAGGACGAAAAATAAATAACGGGGAAAATCCGGAAAATTCCCGGAAAATTCAAAGTGGAAATGAAAGAGGAATTGAAAAGGATTCAAACAAAAAAAAGAAAAGTCAAATCACTTTCCAAATACGGCGGGAAATCGCGATTAAAATGTCATAAAAACTGACACTTTAACCCGTTATTACTCGGAAAATTAAAGGAAAATGAAAATTGAAAAGCGAAATTAAGATAGAAAAAGTGAAAAGGATTCAAACGAAAATAAAAATATTCAAATGATTTTGAAAAATAGGACGAAAAAGGACGAAAAATAAATAACGGGGAAAATCCGGAAAATTCCCGGAAAATTCAAAGTGGAAATGAAAGAGGAATTGAAAAGGATTCAAACGAAAAAAAGAAAAGTCAAATCACTTTCCAAATACGGCGGGAAATCGCGATTAAAATGTCATAAAAACTGACACTTTAACCCGTTATAACTCGGAAAATTAAAGGAAAATGAAAATTGAAAAGCGAAATTAAGATAGAAAAAGTGAAAAGGATTCAAACGAAAATAAAAATATTCAAATGATTTTGAAAAATAGGACGAAAAAGGACGAAAAATAAATAACGGGGAAAATCCGGAAAATTCAAAGTGGAAATGAAAGAGGAATTGAAAAGGATTCAAACAAAAAAAAGAAAAGTCAAATCACTTTCCAAATACGGCGGGAAATCGCGATTAAAATGTCATAAAAACTGACACTTTAACCCGTTATAACTCGGAAAATTAAAGGAAAATGAAAATTGAAAAGCGAAATTAAGATAGAAAAAGTGAAAAGGATTCAAACGAAAATAAAAATATTCAAATGATTTTGAAAAATAGGACGAAAAAGGACGAAAAATAAATAACGGGGAAAATTCCCGGAAAATTCAAAGTGGAAATGAAAGAGGAATAGAAAAGGATTCAAACAAAAAAAAGAAAAGTCAAATCACTTTCCAAATACGGCGGGAAATCGCGATTAAAATGTCATAAAAACTGACACTTTAACCCGTTATAACTCGGAAAATTAAAGGAAAATGAAAATTGAAAAGCGAAATTAAGATAGAAAAAGTGAAAAGGATTCAAACGAAAATAAAAATATTCAAATGATTTTGAAAAATAGGACGAAAAAGGACGAAAAATAAATAACGGGTAAAATCCGGAAAATTCCCGGAAAATTCAAAGTGGAAATGAAAGAGGAATTGAAAAGGATTCAAACAAAAAAAAGAAAAGTCAAATCACTTTCCAAATACGGCGGGAAATCGCGATTAAAATGTCATAAAAACTGACACTTTAACCCGTTATAACTCGGAAAATTAAAGGAAAATGAAAATTGAAAAGCGAAATTAAGATAGAAAAAGTGAAAAGGATTCAAACGAAAATAAAAATATTCAAATGATTTTGAAAAATAGGACGAAAAAGGACGAAAAATAAATAACGGGGAAAATCCGGAAAATTCCCGGAAAATTCAAAGTGGAAATGAAAGAGGAATTGAAAAGGATTCAAACAAAAAAAAAGAAAAGTCAAATCACTTTCCAAATACGGCGGGAAATCGCGATTAAAATGTCATAAAAACTGACACTTTAACCCGTTATAACTCGGAAAATTAAAGGAAAATGAAAATTGAAAAGCGAAATTAAGATAGAAAAAGTGAAAAGGATACAAACGAAAATAAAAATATTCAAATGATTTTGAAAAATAGGACGAAAAAGGACGAAAAATAAATAACGGGGAAAATCCGGAAAATTCTCGGAAAATTCAAAGTGGAAATGAAAGAGGAATTGAAAAGGATTCAAACAAAAAAAAGAAAAGTCAAATCACTTTCCAAATACGGCGGGAAATCGCGATTAAAATGTCATAAAAACTGACACTTTAACCCGTTATAACTCGGAAAATTAAAGGAAAATGAAAATTGAAAAGCGAAATTAAGATAGAAAAAGTGAAAAGGATTCAAACGAAAATAAAAATATTCAAATGATTTTGAAAAATAGGACGAAAAAGGACGAAAAATAAATAACGGGGAAAATCCGGAAAATTCCCGGAAAATTCAAAGTGGAAATGAAAGAGGAATTGAAAAGGATTCAAACAAAAAAAAGAAAAGTCAAATCACTTTCCAAATACGGCGGGAAATCGCGATTAAAATGTCATAAAAACTGACACTTTAACCCGTTATAACTCGGAAAATTAAAGGAAAATGAAAATTGAAAAGCGAAATTAAGATAGAAAAAGTGAAAAGGATTCAAACGAAAATAAAAATATTCAAATGATTTTGAAAAATAGGACGAAAAAGGACGAAAAATAAATAACGGGGAAAATCCGGAAAATTCCCGGAAAATTCAAAGTGGAAATGAAAGAGGAATTGAAAAGGATTCAAACAAAAAAAAGAAAAGTCAAATCACTTTCCAAATACGGCGGGAAATCGCGATTAAAATGTCATAAAAACTGACACTTTAACCCGTTATAACTCGGAAAATTAAAGGAAAATGAAAATTGAAAAGCGAAATTAAGATAGAAAAAGTGAAAAGGATTCAAACGAAAATAAAAATATTCAAATGATTTTGAAAAATAGGACAAAAAAGGACGAAAAATAAATAACGGGGAAAATCCGGAAAATTCCCTGAAAATTCAAAGTGGAAATGAAAGAGGAATTGAAAAGGATTCAAACAAAAAAAAGAAAAGTCAAATCACTTTCCAAATACGGCGGGAAATCGCGATTAAAATGTCATAAAAACTGACACTTTAACCCGTTATTACTCGGAAAATTAAAGGAAAATGAAAATTGAAAAGCGAAATTAAGATAGAAAAAGTGAAAAGGATTCAAACGAAAATAAAAATATTCAAATGATTTTGAAAAATAGGACGAAAAAGGACGAAAAATAAATAACGGGGAAAATCCGGAAAATTCCCGGAAAATTCAAAGTGGAAATGAAAGAGGAATTGAAAAGGATTCAAACGAAAAAAAGAAAAGTCAAATCACTTTCCAAATACGGCGGGAAATCGCGATTAAAATGTCATAAAAACTGACACTTTAACCCGTTATAACTCGGAAAATTAAAGGAAAATGAAAATTGAAAAGCGAAATTAAGATAGAAAAAGTGAAAAGGATTCAAACGAAAATAAAAATATTCAAATGATTTTGAAAAATAGGACGAAAAAGGACGAAAAATAAATAACGGGGAAAATCCGGAAAATTCAAAGTGGAAATGAAAGAGGAATTGAAAAGGATTCAAACAAAAAAAAGAAAAGTCAAATCACTTTCCAAATACGGCGGGAAATCGCGATTAAAATGTCATAAAAACTGACACTTTAACCCGTTATAACTCGGAAAATTAAAGGAAAATGAAAATTGAAAAGCGAAATTAAGATAGAAAAAGTGAAAAGGATTCAAACGAAAATAAAAATATTCAAATGATTTTGAAAAATAGGACGAAAAATAAATAACGGGGAAAATCCGGAAAATTCCCGGAAAATTCAAAGTGGAAATGAAAGAGGAATTGAAAAGGATTCAAACAAAAAAAAGAAAAGTCAAATCACTTTCCAAATACGGCGGGAAATCGCGATTAAAATGTCATAAAAACTGACACTTTAACCCGTTATAACTCGGAAAATTAAAGGAAAATGAAAATTGAAAAGCGAAATTAAGATAGAAAAAGTGAAAAGGATTCAAACAAAAATAAAAATATTCAAATGATTTTGAAAAATAGGACGAAAAAGGACGAAAAATAAATAACGGGGAAAATCCGGAAAATTCCAGGAAAATTCAAAGTGGAAATGAAAGAGGAATTGAAAAGGATTCAAACAAAAAAAAGAAAAGTCAAATCACTTTCCAAATACGGCGGGAAATCGCGATTAAAATGTCATAAAAACTGACACTTTAACCCGTTATTACTCGGAAAATTAAAGGGAAATGAAAATTGAAAAGCGAAATTAAGATAGAAAAAGTGAAAAGGATTCAAACGAAAATAAAAATATTCAAATGATTTTGAAAAATAGGACGAAAAATAAATAACGGGGAAAATCCGGAAAATTCCCGGAAAATTCAAAGTGGAAATGAAAGAGGAATTGAAAAGGATTCAAACAAAAAAAAGAAAAGTCAAATCACTTTCCAAATACGGCGGGAAATCGCGATTAAAATGTCATAAAAACTGACACTTTAACCCGTTATAACTCGGAAAATTAAAGGAAAATGAAAATTGAAAAGCGAAATTAAGATAGAAAAAGTGAAAAGGATTCAAACGAAAATAAAAATATTCAAATGATTTTGAAAAATAGGACGAAAAAGGACGAAAAATAAATAACGGGGAAAATCCGGAAAATTCCCGGAAAATTTAAAGTGGAAATGAAAGAGGAATTGAAAAGGATTCAAACAAAAAAAAGAAAAGTCAAATCACTTTCCAAATACGGCGGGAAATCGCGATTAAAATGTCATAAAAACTGACACTTTAACCCGTTATAACTCGGAAAATTAAAGGAAAATGAAAATTGAAAAGCGAAATTAAGATAGAAAAAGTGAAAAGGATTCAAACGAAAATAAAAATATTCAAATGATTTTGAAAAATAGGACGAAAAAGGACGAAAAATAAATAACGGGGAAAATCCGGAAAATTCCCGGAAAATTCAAAGTGGAAATGAAAGAGGAATTGAAAAGGATTCAAACAAAAAAAAGAAAAGTCAAATCACTTTCCAAATACGGCGGGAAATCGCGATTAAAATGTCATAAAAACTGACACTTTAACCCGTTATAACTCGGAAAATTAAAGGAAAATGAAAATTGAAAAGCGAAATTAAGATAGAAAAAGTGAAAAGGATTCAAACGAAAATAAAAATATTCAAATGATTTTGAAAAATAGGACGAAAAAGGACGAAAAATAAATAACGGGGAAAATCCGGAAAATTCCCGGAAAATTCAAAGTGGAAATGAAAGAGGAATTGAAAAGGATTCAAACAAAAAAAAGAAAAGTCAAATCACTTTCCAAATACGGCGGGAAATCGCGATTAAAATGTCATAAAAACTGACACTTTAACCCGTTATAACTCGGAAAATTAAAGGAAAATGAAAATTGAAAAGCGAAATTAAGATAGAAAAAGTGAAAAGGATTCAAACGAAAATAAAAATATTCAAATGATTTTGAAAAATAGGACGAAAAAGGACGAAAAATAAATAACGGGTAAAATCCGGAAAATTCCCGGAAAATTCAAAGTGGAAATGAAAGAGGAATTGAAAAGGATTCAAACAAAAAAAAGAAAAGTCAAATCACTTTCCAAATACGGCGGGAAATCGCGATTAAAATGTCATAAAAACTGACACTTTAACCCGTTATAACTCGGAAAATTAAAGGAAAATGAAAATTGAAAAGCGAAATTAAGATAGAAAAAGTGAAAAGGATTCAAACGAAAATAAAAATATTCAAATGATTTTGAAAAATAGGACGAAAAAGGACGAAAAATAAATAACGGGGAAAATCCGGAAAATTCCCGGAAAATTCAAAGTGGAAATGAAAGAGGAATTGAAAAGGATTCAAACAAAAAAAAGAAAAGTCAAATCACTTTCCAAATACGGCGGGAAATCGCGATTAAAATGTCATAAAAACTGACACTTTAACCCGTTATAACTCGGAAAATTAAAGGAAAATGAAAATTGAAAAGCGAAATTAAGATAGAAAAAGTGAAAAGGATTCAAACGAAAATAAAAATATTCAAATGATTTTGAAAAATAGGACGAAAAAGGACGAAAAATAAATAACGGGGAAAATCCGGAAAATTCCCGGAAAATTCAAAGTGGAAATGAAAGAGGAATTGAAAAGGATTCAAACAAAAAAAAGAAAAGTCAAATCACTTTCCAAATACGGCGGGAAATCGCGATTAAAATGTCATAAAAACTGACACTTTAACCCGTTATAACTCGGAAAATTAAAGGAAAATGAAAATTGAAAAGCGAAATTAAGATAGAAAAAGTGAAAAGGATTCAAACGAAAATAAAAATATTCAAATGATTTTGAAAAATAGGACGAAAAAGGACGAAAAATAAATAACGGGTAAAATCCGGAAAATTCCCGGAAAATTCAAAGTGGAAATGAAAGAGGAATTGAAAAGGATTCAAACAAAAAAAAGAAAAGTCAAATCACTTTCCAAATACGGCGGGAAATCGCGATTAAAATGTCATAAAAACTGACACTTTAACCCGTTATAACTCGGAAAATTAAAGGAAAATGAAAATTGAAAAGCGAAATTAAGATAGAAAAAGTGAAAAGGATTCAAACGAAAATAAAAATATTCAAATGATTTTGAAAAATAGGACGAAAAAGGACGAAAAATAAATAACGGGGAAAATCCGGAAAATTCCCGGAAAATTCAAAGTGGAAATGAAAGAGGAATTGAAAAGGATTCAAACAAAAAAAAAGAAAAGTCAAATCACTTTCCAAATACGGCGGGAAATCGCGATTAAAATGTCATAAAAACTGACACTTTAACCCGTTATAACTCGGAAAATTAAAGGAAAATGAAAATTGAAAAGCGAAATTAAGATAGAAAAAGTGAAAAGGATTCAAACGAAAATAAAAATATTCAAATGATTTTGAAAAATAGGACGAAAAAGGACGAAAAATAAATAACGGGGAAAATCCGGAAAATTCCCGGAAAATTTAAAGTGGAAATGAAAGAGGAATTGAAAAGGATTCAAACAAAAAAAAGAAAAGTCAAATCACTTTCCAAATACGGCGGGAAATCGCGATTAAAATGTCATAAAAACTGACACTTTAACCCGTTATAACTCGGAAAATTAAAGGAAAATGAAAATTGAAAAGCGAAATTAAGATAGAAAAAGTGAAAAGGATTCAAACGAAAATAAAAATATTCAAATGATTTTGAAAAATAGGACGAAAAAGGACGAAAAATAAATAACGGGGAAAATCCGGAAAATTCAAAGTGGAAATGAAAGAGGAATTGAAAAGGATTCAAACAAAAAAAAGAAAAGTCAAATCACTTTCCAAATACGGCGGGAAATCGCGATTAAAATGTCATAAAAACTGACACTTTAACCCGTTATAACTCGGAAAATTAAAGGAAAATGAAAATTGAAAAGCGAAATTAAGATAGAAAAAGTGAAAATGATTCAAACGAAAATAAAAATATTCAAATGATTTTGAAAAATAGGACGAAAAAGGACGAAAAATAAATAACGGGGAAAATCCGGAAAATTCCCGGAAAATTCAAAGTGGAAATGAAAGAGGAATTGAAAAGGATTCAAACAAAAAAAAAAAATTCAAATCACTTTCCAAATACGGCGGGAAATCGCGATTAAAATGTCATAAAAACTGACACTTTAACCCGTTATAACTCGGAAAATTAAAGGAAAATGAAAATTGAAAAGCGAAATTAAGATAGAAAAAGTGAAAAGGATTCAAACGAAAATAAAAATATTCAAATGATTTTGAAAAATAGGACGAAAAAGGACGAAAAATAAATAACGGGGAAAATCCGGAAAATTCCCGGAAAATTCAAAGTGGAAATGAAAGAGGAATTGAAAAGGATTCAAACAAAAAAAAGAAAAGTCAAATCACTTTCCAAATACGGCGGGAAATCGCGATTAAAATGTCATAAAAACTGACACTTTAACCCGTTATAACTCGGAAAATTAAAGGAAAATGAAAATTGAAAAGCGAAATTATGATAGAAAAAGTGAAAAGGATTCAAACGAAAATAAAAATATTCAAATGATTTTGAAAAATAGGACGAAAAATAAATAACGGGGAAAATCCGGAAAATTCCCGGAAAATTCAAAGTGGAAATGAAAGAGGAATTGAAAAGGATTCAAACAAAAAAAAGAAAAGTCAAATCACTTTCCAAATACGGCGGGAAATCGCGATTAAAATGTCATAAAAACTGACACTTTAACCCGTTATAATTCGGAAAATTAAAGGAAAATGAAAATTGAAAAGCGAAATTAAGATAGAAAAAGTGAAAAGGATTCAAACGAAAATAAAAATATTCAAATGATTTTGAAAAATAGGACGAAAAAGGACGAAAAATAAATAACGGGGAAAATCCGGAAAATTCCCGGAAAATTCAAAGTGGAAATGAAAGAGGAATTGAAAAGGATTCAAACAAAAAAAAGAAAAGTCAAATCACTTTCCAAATACGGCGGGAAATCGCGATTAAAATGTCATAAAAACTGACACTTTAACCCGTTATAACTCGGAAAATTAAAGGAAAATGAAAATTGAAAAGCGAAATTAAGATAGAAAAAGTGAAAAGGATTCAAACGAAAATAAAAATATTCAAATGATTTTGAAAAATAGGACGAAAAAGGACGAAAAATAAATAACGGGGAAAATCCGGAAAATTCCCGGAAAATTCAAAGTGGAAATGAAAGAGGAATTGAAAAGGATTCAAACAAAAAAAAGAAAAGTCAAATCACTTTCCAAATACGGCGGGAAATCGCGATTAAAATGTCATAAAAACTGACACTTTAACCCGTTATAACTCGGAAAATTAAAGGAAAATGAAAATTGAAAAGCGAAATTAAGATAGAAAAAGTGAAAAGGATTCAAACGAAAATAAAAATATTCAAATGATTTTGAAAAATAGGACGAAAAAGGACGAAAAATAAATAACGGGGAAAATCCGGAAAATTCCCTGAAAATTCAAAGTGGAAATGAAAGAGGAATTGAAAAGGATTCAAACAAAAAAAAGAAAAGTCAAATCACTTTCCAAATACGGCGGGAAATCGCGATTAAAATGTCATAAAAACTGACACTTTAACCCGTTATAACTCGGAAAATTAAAGGAAAATGAAAATTGAAAAGCGAAATTAAGATAGAAAAAGTGAAAAGGATTCAAACGAAAATAAAAATATTCAAATGATTTTGAAAAATAGGACGAAAAAGGACGAAAAATAAATAACGGGGAAAATCCGGAAAATTCCCTGAAAATTCAAAGTGGAAATGAAAGAGGAATTGAAAAGGATTCAAACAAAAAAAAGAAAAGTCAAATCACTTTCCAAATACGGCGGGAAATCGCGATTAAAATGTCATAAAAACTGACACTTTAACCCGTTATTACTCGGAAAATTAAAGGAAAATGAAAATTGAAAAGCGAAATTAAGATAGAAAAAGTGAAAAGGATTCAAACGAAAATAAAAATATTCAAATGATTTTGAAAAATAGGACGAAAAAGGACGAAAAATAAATAACGGGGAAAATCCGGAAAATTCCCGGAAAATTCAAAGTGGAAATGAAAGAGGAATTGAAAAGGATTCAAACGAAAAAAAGAAAAGTCAAATCACTTTCCAAATACGGCGGGAAATCGCGATTAAAATGTCATAAAAACTGACACTTTAACCCGTTATAACTCGGAAAATTAAAGGAAAATGAAAATTGAAAAGCGAAATTAAGATAGAAAAAGTGAAAAGGATTCAAACGAAAATAAAAATATTCAAATGATTTTGAAAAATAGGACGAAAAAGGACGAAAAATAAATAACGGGGAAAATCCGGAAAATTCAAAGTGGAAATGAAAGAGGAATTGAAAAGGATTCAAACAAAAAAAAGAAAAGTCAAATCACTTTCCAAATACGGCGGGAAATCGCGATTAAAATGTCATAAAAACTGACACTTTAACCCGTTATAACTCGGAAAATTAAAGGAAAATGAAAATTGAAAAGCGAAATTAAGATAGAAAAAGTGAAAAGGATTCAAACGAAAATAAAAATATTCAAATGATTTTGAAAAATAGGACGAAAAAGGACGAAAAATAAATAACGGGGAAAATCCGGAAAATTCCCGGAAAATTCAAAGTGGAAATGAAAGAGGAATTGAAAAGGATTCAAACAAAAAAAAGAAAAGTCAAATCACTTTCCAAATACGGCGGGAAATCGCGATTAAAATGTCATAAAAACTGACACTTTAACCCGTTATAACTCGGAAAATTAAAGGAAAATGAAAATTGAAAAGCGAAATTAAGATAGAAAAAGTGAAAAGGATTCAAACGAAAATAAAAATATTCAAATGATTTTGAAAAATAGGACGAAAAAGGACGAAAAATAAATAACGGGTAAAATCCGGAAAATTCCCGGAAAATTCAAAGTGGAAATGAAAGAGGAATTGAAAAGGATTCAAACAAAAAAAAGAAAAGTCAAATCACTTTCCAAATACGGCGGGAAATCGCGATTAAAATGTCATAAAAACTGACACTTTAACCCGTTATAACTCGGAAAATTAAAGGAAAATGAAAATTGAAAAGCGAAATTAAGATAGAAAAAGTGAAAAGGATTCAAACGAAAATAAAAATATTCAAATGATTTTGAAAAATAGGACGAAAAATAAATAACGGGGAAAATCCGGAAAATTCCCGGAAAATTTAAAGTGGAAATGAAAGAGGAATTGAAAAGGATTCAAACAAAAAAAAGAAAAGTCAAATCACTTTCCAAATACGGCGGGAAATCGCGATTAAAATGTCATAAAAACTGACACTTTAACCCGTTATAACTCGGAAAATTAAAGGAAAATGAAAATTGAAAAGCGAAATTAAGATAGAAAAAGTGAAAAGGATTCAAACGAAAATAAAAATATTCAAATGATTTTGAAAAATAGGACGAAAAAGGACGAAAAATAAATAACGGGGAAAATCCGGAAAATTCAAAGTGGAAATGAAAGAGGAATTGAAAAGGATTCAAACAAAAAAAAGAAAAGTCAAATCACTTTCCAAATACGGCGGGAAATCGCGATTAAAATGTCATAAAAACTGACACTTTAACCCGTTATAACTCGGAAAATTAAAGGAAAATGAAAATTGAAAAGCGAAATTAAGATAGAAAAAGTGAAAAGGATTCAAACGAAAATAAAAATATTCAAATGATTTTGAAAAATAGGACGAAAAAGGACGAAAAATAAATAACGGGGAAAATCCGGAAAATTCCCGGAAAATTCAAAGTGGAAATGAAAGAGGAATTGAAAAGGATTCAAACAAAAAAAAGAAAAGTCAAATCACTTTCCAAATACGGCGGGAAATCGCGATTAAAATGTCATAAAAACTGACACTTTAACCCGTTATAACTCGGAAAATTAAAGGAAAATGAAAATTGAAAAGCGAAATTAAGATAGAAAAAGTGAAAAGGATTCAAACGAAAATAAAAATATTCAAATGATTTTGAAAAATAGGACGAAAAAGGACGAAAAATAAATAACGGGGAAAATCCGGAAAATTCCCGGAAAATTCAAAGTGGAAATGAAAGAGGAATTGAAAAGGATTCAAACAAAAAAAAGAAAAGTCAAATCACTTTCCAAATACGGCGGGAAATCGCGATTAAAATGTCATAAAAACTGACACTTTAACCCGTTATAACTCGGAAAATTAAAGGAAAATGAAAATTGAAAAGCGAAATTATGATAGAAAAAGTGAAAAGGATTCAAACGAAAATAAAAATATTCAAATGATTTTGAAAAATAGGACGAAAAATAAATAACGGGGAAAATCCGGAAAATTCCCGGAAAATTCAAAGTGGAAATGAAAGAGGAATTGAAAAGGATTCAAACAAAAAAAAGAAAAGTCAAATCACTTTCCAAATACGGCGGGAAATCGCGATTAAAATGTCATAAAAACTGACACTTTAACCCGTTATAATTCGGAAAATTAAAGGAAAATGAAAATTGAAAAGCGAAATTAAGATAGAAAAAGTGAAAAGGATTCAAACGAAAATAAAAATATTCAAATGATTTTGAAAAATAGGACGAAAAAGGACGAAAAATAAATAACGGGGAAAATCCGGAAAATTCCCGGAAAATTCAAAGTGGAAATGAAAGAGGAATTGAAAAGGATTCAAACAAAAAAAAGAAAAGTCAAATCACTTTCCAAATACGGCGGGAAATCGCGATTAAAATGTCATAAAAACTGACACTTTAACCCGTTATAACTCGGAAAATTAAAGGAAAATGAAAATTGAAAAGCGAAATTAAGATAGAAAAAGTGAAAAGGATTCAAACGAAAATAAAAATATTCAAATGATTTTGAAAAATAGGACGAAAAAGGACGAAAAATAAATAACGGGGAAAATCCGGAAAATTCCCGGAAAATTCAAAGTGGAAATGAAAGAGGAATTGAAAAGGATTCAAACAAAAAAAAGAAAAGTCAAATCACTTTCCAAATACGGCGGGAAATCGCGATTAAAATGTCATAAAAACTGACACTTTAACCCGTTATAACTCGGAAAATTAAAGGAAAATGAAAATTGAAAAGCGAAATTAAGATAGAAAAAGTGAAAAGGATTCAAACGAAAATAAAAATATTCAAATGATTTTGAAAAATAGGACGAAAAAGGACGAAAAATAAATAACGGGGAAAATCCGGAAAATTCCCGGAAAATTCAAAGTGGAAATGAAAGAGGAATTGAAAAGGATTCAAACAAAAAAAAGAAAAGTCAAATCACTTTCCAAATACGGCGGGAAATCGCGATTAAAATGTCATAAAAACTGACACTTTAACCCGTTATAACTCGGAAAATTAAAGGAAAATGAAAATTGAAAAGCGAAATTAAGATAGAAAAAGTGAAAAGGATTCAAACGAAAATAAAAATATTCAAATGATTTTGAAAAATAGGACGAAAAAGGACGAAAAATAAATAACGGGGAAAATCCGGAAAATTCAAAGTGGAAATGAAAGAGGAATTGAAAAGGATTCAAACAAAAAAAAGAAAAGTCAAATCACTTTCCAAATACGGCGGGAAATCGCGATTAAAATGTCATAAAAACTGACACTTTAACCCGTTATAACTCGGAAAATTAAAGGAAAATGAAAATTGAAAAGCGAAATTAAGATAGAAAAAGTGAAAAGGATTCAAACGAAAATAAAAATATTCAAATGATTTTGAAAAATAGGACGAAAAAGGACGAAAAATAAATAACGGGGAAAATTCCCGGAAAATTCAAAGTGGAAATGAAAGAGGAATTGAAAAGGATTCAAACAAAAAAAAGAAAAGTCAAATCACTTTCCAAATACGGCGGGAAATCGCGATTAAAATGTCATAAAAACTTACACTTTAACCCGTTATAACTCGGAAAATTAAAGGAAAATGAAAATTGAAAAGCGAAATTAAGATAGAAAAAGTGAAAAGGATTCAAACGAAAATAAAAATATTCAAATGATTTTGAAAAATAGGACGAAAAAGGACGAAAAATAAATAACGGGTAAAATCCGGAAAATTCCCGGAAAATTCAAAGTGGAAATGAAAGAGGAATTGAAAAGGATTCAAACAAAAAAAAGAAAAGTCAAATCACTTTCCAAATACGGCGGGAAATCGCGATTAAAATGTCATAAAAACTGACACTTTAACCCGTTATAACTCGGAAAATTAAAGGAAAATGAAAATTGAAAAGCGAAATTAAGATAGAAAAAGTGAAAAGGATTCAAACGAAAATAAAAATATTCAAATGATTTTGAAAAATAGGACGAAAAATAAATAACGGGGAAAATCCGGAAAATTCCCGGAAAATTCAAAGTGGAAATGAAAGAGGAATTGAAAAGGATTCAAACAAAAAAAAAGAAAAGTCAAATCACTTTCCAAATACGGCGGGAAATCGCGATTAAAATGTCATAAAAACTGACACTTTAACCCGTTATAACTCGGAAAATTAAAGGAAAATGAAAATTGAAAAGCGAAATTAAGATAGAAAAAGTGAAAAGGATACAAACGAAAATAAAAATATTCAAATGATTTTGAAAAATAGGACGAAAAAGGACGAAAAATAAATAACGGGAAAAATCCGGAAAATTCTCGGAAAATTCAAAGTGGAAATGAAAGAGGAATTGAAAAGGATTCAAACAAAAAAAAGAAAAGTCAAATCACTTTCCAAATACGGCGGGAAATCGCGATTAAAATGTCATAAAAACTGACACTTGAACCCGTTATAACTCGGAAAATTAAAGGAAAATGAAAATTGAAAAGCGAAATTAAGTGAAAAGGATTCAAACGAAAATAAAAATATTCAAATGATTTTGAAAAATAGGACGAAAAAGGACGAAAAATAAATAACGGGGAAAATCCGGAAAATTCCCGGAAAATTCAAAGTGGAAATGAAAGAGGAATTGAAAAGGATTCAAACAAAAAAAAGAAAAGTCAAATCACTTTCCAAATACGGCGGGAAATCGCGATTAAAATGTCATAAAAACTGACACTTTAACCCGTTATAACTCGGAAAATTAAAGGAAAATGAAAATTGAAAAGCGAAATTAAGATAGAAAAAGCGAAAAGGATTCAAACGAAAATAAAAATATTCAAATGATTTTGAAAAATAGGACGAAAAATTACGAAAAATAAATAACGGGGAAAATCCGGAAAATTCCCGGAAAATTCAAAGTGGAAATGAAAGAGGAATTGAAAAGGATTCAAACAAAAAAAAGAAAAGTCAAATCACTTTCCAAATACGGCGGGAAATCGCGATTAAAATGTCATAAAAACTGACATTTTAACCCGTTATAACTCGGAAAATTAAAGGAAAATGAAAATTGAAAAGCGAAATTAAGATAGAAAAAGTGAAAAGGATTCAAACGAAAATAAAAATATTCAAATGATTTTGAAAAATAGGACGAAAAAGGACGAAAAATAAATAACGGGGAAAATCCGGAAAATTCAAAGTGGAAATGAAAGAGGAATTGAAAAGGATTCAAACAAAAAAAAGAAAAGTCAAATCACTTTCCAAATACGGCGGGAAATCGCGATTAAAATGTCATAAAAACTGACACTTTAACCCGTTATAACTCGGAAAATTAAAGGAAAATGAAAATTGAAAAGCGAAATTAAGATAGAAAAAGTGAAAAGGATTCAAACGAAAATAAAAATATTCAAATGATTTTGAAAAATAGGACGAAAAAGGACGAAAAATAAATAACGGGGAAAATTCCCGGAAAATTCAAAGTGGAAATGAAAGAGGAATTGAAAAGGATTCAAACAAAAAAAAGAAAAGTCAAATCACTTTCCAAATACGGCGGGAAATCGCGATTAAAATGTCATAAAAACTTACACTTTAACCCGTTATAACTCGGAAAATTAAAGGAAAATGAAAATTGAAAAGCGAAATTAAGATAGAAAAAGTGAAAAGGATTCAAACGAAAATAAAAATATTCAAATGATTTTGAAAAATAGGACGAAAAAGGACGAAAAATAAATAACGGGTAAAATCCGGAAAATTCCCGGAAAATTCAAAGTGGAAATGAAAGAGGAATTGAAAAGGATTCAAACAAAAAAAAGAAAAGTCAAATCACTTTCCAAATACGGCGGGAAATCGCGATTAAAATGTCATAAAAACTGACACTTTAACCCGTTATAACTCGGAAAATTAAAGGAAAATGAAAATTGAAAAGCGAAATTAAGATAGAAAAAGTGAAAAGGATTCAAACGAAAATAAAAATATTCAAATGATTTTGAAAAATAGGACGAAAAAGGACGAAAAATAAATAACGGGGAAAATCCGGAAAATTCCCGGAAAATTCAAAGTGGAAATGAAAGAGGAATTGAAAAGGATTCAAACAAAAAAAAAGAAAAGTCAAATCACTTTCCAAATACGGCGGGAAATCGCGATTAAAATGTCATAAAAACTGACACTTTAACCCGTTATAACTCGGAAAATTAAAGGAAAATGAAAATTGAAAAGCGAAATTAAGATAGAAAAAGTGAAAAGGATACAAACGAAAATAAAAATATTCAAATGATTTTGAAAAATAGGACGAAAAAGGACGAAAAATAAATAACGGGAAAAATCCGGAAAATTCTCGGAAAATTCAAAGTGGAAATGAAAGAGGAATTGAAAAGGATTCAAACAAAAAAAAGAAAAGTCAAATCACTTTCCAAATACGGCGGGAAATCGCGATTAAAATGTCATAAAAACTGACACTTTAACCCGTTATAACTCGGAAAATTAAAGGAAAATGAAAATTGAAAAGCGAAATTAAGATAGAAAAAGTGAAAAGGATTCAAACGAAAATAAAAATATTCAAATGATTTTGAAAAATAGGACGAAAAAGGACGAAAAATAAATAACGGGGAAAATCCGGAAAATTCCCGGAAAATTCAAAGTGGAAATGAAAGAGGAATTGAAAAGGATTCAAACAAAAAAAAGAAAAGTCAAATCACTTTCCAAATACGGCGGGAAATCGCGATTAAAATGTCATAAAAACTGACACTTTAACCCGTTATAACTCGGAAAATTAAAGGAAAATGAAAATTGAAAAGCGAAATTAAGATAGAAAAAGTGAAAAGGATTCAAACGAAAATAAAAATATTCAAATGATTTTGAAAAATAGGACGAAAAAGGACGAAAAATAAATAACGGGGAAAATCCGGAAAATTCCCGGAAAATTCAAAGTGGAAATGAAAGAGGAATTGAAAAGGATTCAAACAAAAAAAAGAAAAGTCAAATCACTTTCCAAATACGGCGGGAAATCGCGATTAAAATGTCATAAAAACTGACACTTTAACCCGTTATAACTCGGAAAATTAAAGGAAAATGAAAATTGAAAAGCGAAATTAAGATAGAAAAAGTGAAAAGGATTCAAACGAAAATAAAAATATTCAAATGATTTTGAAAAATAGGACGAAAAAGGACGAAAAATAAATAACGGGGAAAATCCGGAAAATTCCCGGAAAATTCAAAGTGGAAATGAAAGAGGAATTGAAAAGGATTCAAACAAAAAAAAGAAAAGTCAAATCACTTTCCAAATACGGCGGGAAATCGCGATTAAAATGTCATAAAAACTGACACTTTAACCCGTTATAACTCGGAAAATTAAAGGAAAATGAAAATTGAAAAGCGAAATTAAGATAGAAAAAGTGAAAAGGATTCAAACGAAAATAAAAATATTCAAATGATTTTGAAAAATAGGACGAAAAAGGACGAAAAATAAATAACGGGGAAAATCCGGAAAATTCCCTGAAAATTCAAAGTGGAAATGAAAGAGGAATTGAAAAGGATTCAAACAAAAAAAAGAAAAGTCAAATCACTTTCCAAATACGGCGGGAAATCGCGATTAAAATGTCATAAAAACTGACACTTTAACCCGTTATTACTCGGAAAATTAAAGGAAAATGAAAATTGAAAAGCGAAATTAAGATAGAAAAAGTGAAAAGGATTCAAACGAAAATAAAAATATTCAAATGATTTTGAAAAATAGGACGAAAAAGGACGAAAAATAAATAACGGGGAAAATCCGGAAAATTCCCGGAAAATTCAAAGTGGAAATGAAAGAGGAATTGAAAAGGATTCAAGCAAAAAAAAGAAAAGTCAAATCACTTTCCAAATACGGCGGGAAATCGCGATTAAAATGTCATAAAAACTGACACTTTAACCCGTTATAACTCGGAAAATTAAAGGAAAATGAAAATTGAAAAGCGAAATTAAGATAGAAAAAGCGAAAAGGATTCAAACGAAAATAAAAATATTCAAATGATTTTGAAAAATAGGACGAAAAAGGACGAAAAATAAATAACGGGGAAAATCCGGAAAATTCCCGGAAAATTCAAAGTGGAAATGAAAGAGGAATTGAAAAGGATTCAAACAAAAAAAAGAAAAGTCAAATCACTTTCCAAATACGGCGGGAAATCGCGATTAAAATGTCATAAAAACTGACACTTTAACCCGTTATAACTCGGAAAATTAAAGGAAAATGAAAATTGAAAAGCGAAATTAAGATAGAAAAAGTGAAAAGGATTCAAACGAAAATAAAAATATTCAAATGATTTTGAAAAATAGGACGAAAAAGGACGAAAAATAAATAACGGGGAAAATCCGGAAAATTCCCGGAAAATTCAAAGTGGAAATGAAAGAGGAATTGAAAAGGATTCAAACAAAAAAAAGAAAAGTCAAATCACTTTCCAAATACGGCGGGAAATCGCGATTAAAATGTCATAAAAACTGACACTTTAACCCGTTATAACTCGGAAAATTAAAGGAAAATGAAAATTGAAAAGCGAAATTATGATAGAAAAAGTGAAAAGGATTCAAACGAAAATAAAAATATTCAAATGATTTTGAAAAATAGGACGAAAAATAAATAACGGGGAAAATCCGGAAAATTCCCGGAAAATTCAAAGTGGAAATGAAAGAGGAATTGAAAAGGATTCAAACAAAAAAAAGAAAAGTCAAATCACTTTCCAAATACGGCGGGAAATCGCGATTAAAATGTCATAAAAACTGACACTTTAACCCGTTATAATTCGGAAAATTAAAGGAAAATGAAAATTGAAAAGCGAAATTAAGATAGAAAAAGTGAAAAGGATTCAAACGAAAATAAAAATATTCAAATGATTTTGAAAAATAGGACGAAAAAGGACGAAAAATAAATAACGGGGAAAATCCGGAAAATTCCCGGAAAATTCAAAGTGGAAATGAAAGAGGAATTGAAAAGGATTCAAACAAAAAAAAGAAAAGTCAAATCACTTTCCAAATACGGCGGGAAATCGCGATTAAAATGTCATAAAAACTGACACTTTAACCCGTTATAACTCGGAAAATTAAAGGAAAATGAAAATTGAAAAGCGAAATTAAGATAGAAAAAGTGAAAAGGATTCAAACGAAAATAAAAATATTCAAATGATTTTGAAAAATAGGACGAAAAAGGACGAAAAATAAATAACGGGGAAAATCCGGAAAATTCCCGGAAAATTCAAAGTGGAAATGAAAGAGGAATTGAAAAGGATTCAAACAAAAAAAAGAAAAGTCAAATCACTTTCCAAATACGGCGGGAAATCGCGATTAAAATGTCATAAAAACTGACACTTTAACCCGTTATAACTCGGAAAATTAAAGGAAAATGAAAATTGAAAAGCGAAATTAAGATAGAAAAAGTGAAAAGGATTCAAACGAAAATAAAAATATTCAAATGATTTTGAAAAATAGGACGAAAAAGGACGAAAAATAAATAACGGGGAAAATCCGGAAAATTCCCGGAAAATTCAAAGTGGAAATGAAAGAGGAATTGAAAAGGATTCAAACAAAAAAAAGAAAAGTCAAATCACTTTCCAAATACGGCGGGAAATCGCGATTAAAATGTCATAAAAACTGACACTTTAACCCGTTATAACTCGGAAAATTAAAGGAAAATGAAAATTGAAAAGCGAAATTAAGATAGAAAAAGTGAAAAGGATTCAAACGAAAATAAAAATATTCAAATGATTTTGAAAAATAGGACGAAAAAGGACGAAAAATAAATAACGGGGAAAATCCGGAAAATTCCCGGAAAATTCAAAGTGGAAATGAAAGAGGAATTGAAAAGGATTCAAACAAAAAAAAGAAAAGTCAAATCACTTTCCAAATACGGCGGGAAATCGCGATTAAAATGTCATAAAAACTGACACTTTAACCCGTTATAACTCGGAAAATTAAAGGAAAATGAAAATTGAAAAGCGAAATTAAGATAGAAAAAGCGAAAAGGATTCAAACGAAAATAAAAATATTCAAATGATTTTGAAAAATAGGACGAAAAATTACGAAAAATAAATAACGGGGAAAATCCGGAAAATTCCCGGAAAATTCAAAGTGGAAATGAAAGAGGAATTGAAAAGGATTCAAACAAAAAAAAGAAAAGTCAAATCACTTTCCAAATACGGCGGGAAATCGCGATTAAAATGTCATAAAAACTGACACTTTAACCCGTTATAACTCGGAAAATTAAAGGAAAATGAAAATTGAAAAGCGAAATTAAGATAGAAAAAGTGAAAAGGATTCAAACGAAAATAAAAATATTCAAATGATTTTGAAAAATAGGACGAAAAAGGACGAAAAATAAATAACGGGGAAAATCCGGAAAATTCAAAGTGGAAATGAAAGAGGAATTGAAAAGGATTCAAACAAAAAAAAGAAAAGTCAAATCACTTTCCAAATACGGCGGGAAATCGCGATTAAAATGTCATAAAAACTGACACTTTAACCCGTTATAACTCGGAAAATTAAAGGAAAATGAAAATTGAAAAGCGAAATTAAGATAGAAAAAGTGAAAAGGATTCAAACGAAAATAAAAATATTCAAATGATTTTGAAAAATAGGACGAAAAAGGACGAAAAATAAATAACGGGGAAAATCCGGAAAATTCAAAGTGGAAATGAAAGAGGAATTGAAAAGGATTCAAACAAAAAAAAGAAAAGTCAAATCACTTTCCAAATACGGCGGGAAATCGCGATTAAAATGTCATAAAAACTGACACTTTAACCCGTTATAACTCGGAAAATTAAAGGAAAATGAAAATTGAAAAGCGAAATTAAGATAGAAAAAGTGAAAAGGATTCAAACGAAAATAAAAATATTCAAATGATTTTGAAAAATAGGACGAAAAAGGACGAAAAATAAATAACGGGGAAAATCCGGAAAATTCCCGGAAAATTCAAAGTGGAAATGAAAGAGGAATTGAAAAGGATTCAAACAAAAAAAAGAAAAGTCAAATCACTTTCCAAATACGGCGGGAAATCGCGATTAAAATGTCATAAAAACTGACACTTTAACCCGTTATAACTCGGAAAATTAAAGGAAAATGAAAATTGAAAAGCGAAATTAAGATAGAAAAAGTGAAAAGGATTCAAACGAAAATAAAAATATTCAAATGATTTTGAAAAATAGGACGAAAAAGGACGAAAAATAAATAACGGGGAAAATCCGGAAAATTCCCGGAAAATTCAAAGTGGAAATGAAAGAGGAATTGAAAAGGATTCAAACAAAAAAAAGAAAAGTCAAATCACTTTCCAAATACGGCGGGAAATCGCGATTAAAATGTCATAAAAACTGACACTTTAACCCGTTATAACTCGGAAAATTAAAGGAAAATGAAAATTGAAAAGCGAAATTAAGATAGAAAAAGCGAAAAGGATTCAAACGAAAATAAAAATATTCAAATGATTTTGAAAAATAGGACGAAAAATTACGAAAAATAAATAACGGGGAAAATCCGGAAAATTCCCGGAAAATTCAAAGTGGAAATGAAAGAGGAATTGAAAAGGATTCAAACAAAAAAAAGAAAAGTCAAATCACTTTCCAAATACGGCGGGAAATCGCGATTAAAATGTCATAAAAACTGACATTTTAACCCGTTATAACTCGGAAAATTAAAGGAAAATGAAAATTGAAAAGCGAAATTAAGATAGAAAAAGTGAAAAGGATTCAAACGAAAATAAAAATATTCAAATGATTTTGAAAAATAGGACGAAAAAGGACGAAAAATAAATAACGGGGAAAATCCGGAAAATTCCCGGAAAATTCAAAGTGGAAATGAAAGAGGAATTGAAAAGGATTCAAGCAAAAAAAAGAAAAGTCAAATCACTTTCCAAATACGGCGGGAAATCGCGATTAAAATGTCATAAAAACTGACACTTTAACCCGTTATAACTCGGAAAATTAAAGGAAAATGAAAATTGAAAAGCGAAATTAAGATAGAAAAAGCGAAAAGGATTCAAACGAAAATAAAAATATTCAAATGATTTTGAAAAATAGGACGAAAAAGGACGAAAAATAAATAACGGGGAAAATCCGGAAAATTCCCGGAAAATTCAAAGTGGAAATGAAAGAGGAATTGAAAAGGATTCAAACAAAAAAAAGAAAAGTCAAATCACTTTCCAAATACGGCGGGAAATCGCGATTAAAATGTCATAAAAACTGACACTTTAACCCGTTATAACTCGGAAAATTAAAGGAAAATGAAAATTGAAAAGCGAAATTAAGATAGAAAAAGTGAAAAGGATTCAAACGAAAATAAAAATATTCAAATGATTTTGAAAAATAGGACGAAAAAGGACGAAAAATAAATAACGGGGAAAATCCGGAAAATTCCCGGAAAATTCAAAGTGGAAATGAAAGAGGAATTGAAAAGGATTCAAACAAAAAAAAGAAAAGTCAAATCACTTTCCAAATACGGCGGGAAATCGCGATTAAAATGTCATAAAAACTGACACTTTAACCCGTTATAACTCGGAAAATTAAAGGAAAATGAAAATTGAAAAGCGAAATTATGATAGAAAAAGTGAAAAGGATTCAAACGAAAATAAAAATATTCAAATGATTTTGAAAAATAGGACGAAAAATAAATAACGGGGAAAATCCGGAAAATTCCCGGAAAATTCAAAGTGGAAATGAAAGAGGAATTGAAAAGGATTCAAACAAAAAAAAGAAAAGTCAAATCACTTTCCAAATACGGCGGGAAATCGCGATTAAAATGTCATAAAAACTGACACTTTAACCCGTTATAATTCGGAAAATTAAAGGAAAATGAAAATTGAAAAGCGAAATTAAGATAGAAAAAGTGAAAAGGATTCAAACGAAAATAAAAATATTCAAATGATTTTGAAAAATAGGACGAAAAAGGACGAAAAATAAATAACGGGGAAAATCCGGAAAATTCCCGGAAAATTCAAAGTGGAAATGAAAGAGGAATTGAAAAGGATTCAAACAAAAAAAAGAAAAGTCAAATCACTTTCCAAATACGGCGGGAAATCGCGATTAAAATGTCATAAAAACTGACACTTTAACCCGTTATAACTCGGAAAATTAAAGGAAAATGAAAATTGAAAAGCGAAATTAAGATAGAAAAAGTGAAAAGGATTCAAACGAAAATAAAAATATTCAAATGATTTTGAAAAATAGGACGAAAAAGGACGAAAAATAAATAACGGGGAAAATCCGGAAAATTCCCGGAAAATTCAAAGTGGAAATGAAAGAGGAATTGAAAAGGATTCAAACAAAAAAAAGAAAAGTCAAATCACTTTCCAAATACGGCGGGAAATCGCGATTAAAATGTCATAAAAACTGACACTTTAACCCGTTATAACTCGGAAAATTAAAGGAAAATGAAAATTGAAAAGCGAAATTAAGATAGAAAAAGTGAAAAGGATTCAAACGAAAATAAAAATATTCAAATGATTTTGAAAAATAGGACGAAAAAGGACGAAAAATAAATAACGGGGAAAATCCGGAAAATTCCCGGAAAATTCAAAGTGGAAATGAAAGAGGAATTGAAAAGGATTCAAACAAAAAAAAGAAAAGTCAAATCACTTTCCAAATACGGCGGGAAATCGCGATTAAAATGTCATAAAAACTGACACTTTAACCCGTTATAACTCGGAAAATTAAAGGAAAATGAAAATTGAAAAGCGAAATTAAGATAGAAAAAGTGAAAAGGATTCAAACGAAAATAAAAATATTCAAATGATTTTGAAAAATAGGACGAAAAAGGACGAAAAATAAATAACGGGGAAAATCCGGAAAATTCCCGGAAAATTCAAAGTGGAAATGAAAGAGGAATTGAAAAGGATTCAAACAAAAAAAAGAAAAGTCAAATCACTTTCCAAATACGGCGGGAAATCGCGATTAAAATGTCATAAAAACTGACACTTTAACCCGTTATAACTCGGAAAATTAAAGGAAAATGAAAATTGAAAAGCGAAATTAAGATAGAAAAAGCGAAAAGGATTCAAACGAAAATAAAAATATTCAAATGATTTTGAAAAATAGGACGAAAAATTACGAAAAATAAATAACGGGGAAAATCCGGAAAATTCCCGGAAAATTCAAAGTGGAAATGAAAGAGGAATTGAAAAGGATTCAAACAAAAAAAAGAAAAGTCAAATCACTTTCCAAATACGGCGGGAAATCGCGATTAAAATGTCATAAAAACTGACATTTTAACCCGTTATAACTCGGAAAATTAAAGGAAAATGAAAATTGAAAAGCGAAATTAAGATAGAAAAAGTGAAAAGGATTCAAACGAAAATAAAAATATTCAAATGATTTTGAAAAATAGGACGAAAAAGGACGAAAAATAAATAACGGGGAAAATCCGGAAAATTCAAAGTGGAAATGAAAGAGGAATTGAAAAGGATTCAAACAAAAAAAAGAAAAGTCAAATCACTTTCCAAATACGGCGGGAAATCGCGATTAAAATGTCATAAAAACTGACACTTTAACCCGTTATAACTCGGAAAATTAAAGGAAAATGAAAATTGAAAAGCGAAATTAAGATAGAAAAAGTGAAAAGGATTCAAACGAAAATAAAAATATTCAAATGATTTTGAAAAATAGGACGAAAAAGGACGAAAAATAAATAACGGGGAAAATTCCCGGAAAATTCAAAGTGGAAATGAAAGAGGAATTGAAAAGGATTCAAACAAAAAAAAGAAAAGTCAAATCACTTTCCAAATACGGCGGGAAATCGCGATTAAAATGTCATAAAAACTGACACTTTAACCCGTTATAACTCGGAAAATTAAAGGAAAATGAAAATTGAAAAGCGAAATTAAGATAGAAAAAGTGAAAAGGATTCAAACGAAAATAAAAATATTCAAATGATTTTGAAAAATAGGACGAAAAAGGACGAAAAATAAATAACGGGTAAAATCCGGAAAATTCCCGGAAAATTCAAAGTGGAAATGAAAGAGGAATTGAAAAGGATTCAAACAAAAAAAAGAAAAGTCAAATCACTTTCCAAATACGGCGGGAAATCGCGATTAAAATGTCATAAAAACTGACACTTTAACCCGTTATAACTCGGAAAATTAAAGGAAAATGAAAATTGAAAAGCGAAATTAAGATAGAAAAAGTGAAAAGGATTCAAACGAAAATAAAAATATTCAAATGATTTTGAAAAATAGGACGAAAAAGGACGAAAAATAAATAACGGGGAAAATCCGGAAAATTCCCGGAAAATTCAAAGTGGAAATGAAAGAGGAATTGAAAAGGATTCAAACAAAAAAAAAGAAAAGTCAAATCACTTTCCAAATACGGCGGGAAATCGCGATTAAAATGTCATAAAAACTGACACTTTAACCCGTTATAACTCGGAAAATTAAAGGAAAATGAAAATTGAAAAGCGAAATTAAGATAGAAAAAGTGAAAAGGATACAAACGAAAATAAAAATATTCAAATGATTTTGAAAAATAGGACGAAAAAGGACGAAAAATAAATAACGGGGAAAATCCGGAAAATTCTCGGAAAATTCAAAGTGGAAATGAAAGAGGAATTGAAAAGGATTCAAACAAAAAAAAGAAAAGTCAAATCACTTTCCAAATACGGCGGGAAATCGCGATTAAAATGTCATAAAAACTGACACTTTAACCCGTTATAACTCTGAAAATTAAAGGAAAATGAAAATTGAAAAGCGAAATTAAGATAGAAAAAGTGAAAAGGATTCAAACGAAAATAAAAATATTCAAATGATTTTGAAAAATAGGACGTAAAAGGACGAAAAATAAATAACGGGGAAAATCCGGAAAATTCCCGGAAAATTCAAAGTGGAAATGAAAGAGGAATTGAAAAGGATTCAAACAAAAAAAAGAAAAGTCAAATCACTTTCCAAATACGGCGGGAAATCGCGATTAAAATGTCATAAAAACTGACACTTTAACCCGTTATAACTCGGAAAATTAAAGGAAAATGAAAATTGAAAAGCGAAATTAAGATAGAAAAAGTGAAAAGGATTCAAACGAAAATAAAAATATTCAAATGATTTTGAAAAATAGGACGAAAAAGGACGAAAAATAAATAACGGGGAAAATCCGGAAAATTCCCGGAAAATTCAAAGTGGAAATGAAAGAGGAATTGAAAAGGATTCAAACAAAAAAAAGAAAAGTCAAATCACTTTCCAAATACGGCGGGAAATCGCGATTAAAATGTCATAAAAACTGACACTTTAACCCGTTATAACTCGGAAAATTAAAGGAAAATGAAAATTGAAAAGCGAAATTAAGATAGAAAAAGTGAAAAGGATTCAAACGAAAATAAAAATATTCAAATGATTTTGAAAAATAGGACGAAAAAGGACGAAAAATAAATAACGGGGAAAATCCGAAAAATTCCCGGAAAATTCAAAGTGGAAATGAAAGAGGAATTGAAAAGGATTCAAACAAAAAAAAGAAAAGTCAAATCACTTTCCAAATACGGCGGGAAATCGCGATTAAAATGTCATAAAAACTGACACTTTAACCCGTTATAACTCGGAAAATTAAAGGAAAATGAAAATTGAAAAGCGAAATTAAGATAGAAAAAGTGAAAAGGATTCAAACGAAAATAAAAATATTCAAATGATTTTGAAAAATAGGACGAAAAAGGACGAAAAATAAATAACGGGGAAAATCCGGAAAATTCCCTGAAAATTCAAAGTGGAAATGAAAGAGGAATTGAAAAGGATTCAAACAAAAAAAAGAAAAGTCAAATCACTTTCCAAATACGGCGGGAAATCGCGATTAAAATGTCATAAAAACTGACACTTTAACCCGTTATTACTCGGAAAATTAAAGGAAAATGAAAATTGAAAAGCGAAATTAAGATAGAAAAAGTGAAAAGGATTCAAACGAAAATAAAAATATTCAAATGATTTTGAAAAATAGGACGAAAAAGGACGAAAAATAAATAACGGGGAAAATCCGGAAAATTCCCGGAAAATTCAAAGTGGAAATGAAAGAGGAATTGAAAAGGATTCAAACGAAAAAAAGAAAAGTCAAATCACTTTCCAAATACGGCGGGAAATCGCGATTAAAATGTCATAAAAACTGACACTTTAACCCGTTATAACTCGGAAAATTAAAGGAAAATGAAAATTGAAAAGCGAAATTAAGATAGAAAAAGTGAAAAGGATTCAAACTAAAATAAAAATATTCAAATGATTTTGAAAAATAGGACGAAAAAGGACGAAAAATAAATAACGGGGAAAATCCGGAAAATTCCCGGAAAATTCAAAGTGGAAATGAAAGAGGAATTGAAAAGGATTCAAACAAAAAAAAGAAAAGTCAAATCACTTTCCAAATACGGCGGGAAATCGCGATTAAAATGTCATAAAAACTGACACTTTAACCCGTTATAACTCGGAAAATTAAAGGAAAATGAAAATTGAAAAGCGAAATTAAGATAGAAAAAGTGAAAAGGATTCAAACGAAAATAAAAATATTCAAATGATTTTGAAAAATAGGACGAAAAAGGACGAAAAATAAATAACGGGGAAAATCCGAAAAATTCCCGGAAAATTCAAAGTGGAAATGAAAGAGGAATTGAAAAGGATTCAAACAAAAAAAAGAAAAGTCAAATCACTTTCCAAATACGGCGGGAAATCGCGATTAAAATGTCATAAAAACTGACACTTTAACCCGTTATAACTCGGAAAATTAAAGGAAAATGAAAATTGAAAAGCGAAATTAAGATAGAAAAAGTGAAAAGGATTCAAACGAAAATAAAAATATTCAAATGATTTTGAAAAATAGGACGAAAAAGGACGAAAAATAAATAACGGGGAAAATCCGGAAAATTCCCGGAAAATTCAAAGTGGAAATGAAAGAGGAATTGAAAAGGATTCAAACAAAAAAAAGAAAAGTCAAATCACTTTCCAAATACGGCGGGAAATCGCGATTAAAATGTCATAAAAACTGACACTTTAACCCGTTATTACTCGGAAAATTAAAGGAAAATGAAAATTGAAAAGCGAAATTAAGATAGAAAAAGTGAAAAGGATTCAAACGAAAATAAAAATATTCAAATGATTTTGAAAAATAGGACGAAAAAGGACGAAAAATAAATAACGGGGAAAATCCGGAAAATTCCCGGAAAATTCAAAGTGGAAATGAAAGAGGAATTGAAAAGGATTCAAACGAAAAAAAGAAAAGTCAAATCACTTTCCAAATACGGCGGGAAATCGCGATTAAAATGTCATAAAAACTGACACTTTAACCCGTTATAACTCGGAAAATTAAAGGAAAATGAAAATTGAAAAGCGAAATTAAGATAGAAAAAGTGAAAAGGATTCAAACGAAAATAAAAATATTCAAATGATTTTGAAAAATAGGACGGAAAAGGACGAAAAATAAATAACGGGGAAAATCCGGAAAATTCAAAGTGGAAATGAAAGAGGAATTGAAAAGGATTCAAACAAAAAAAAGAAAAGTCAAATCACTTTCCAAATACGGCGGGAAATCGCGATTAAAATGTCATAAAAACTGACACTTTAACCCGTTATAACTCGGAAAATTAAAGGAAAATGAAAATTGAAAAGCGAAATTAAGATAGAAAAAGTGAAAAGGATTCAAACGAAAATAAAAATATTCAAATGATTTTGAAAAATAGGACGAAAAAGGACGAAAAATAAATAACGGGGAAAATCCGGAAAATTCCCGGAAAATTCAAAGTGGAAATGAAAGAGGAATTGAAAAGGATTCAAACAAAAAAAAGAAAAGTCAAATCACTTTCCAAATACGGCGGGAAATCGCGATTAAAATGTCATAAAAACTGACACTTTAACCCGTTATAACTCGGAAAATTAAAGGAAAATGAAAATTGAAAAGCGAAATTAAGATAGAAAAAGTGAAAAGGATTCAAACGAAAATAAAAATATTCAAATGATTTTGAAAAATAGGACGAAAAAGGACGAAAAATAAATAACGGGGAAAATCCGGAAAATTCCCGGAAAATTCAAAGTGGAAATGAAAGAGGAATTGAAAAGGATTCAAACAAAAAAAAGAAAAGTCAAATCACTTTCCAAATACGGCGGGAAATCGCGATTAAAATGTCATAAAAACTGACACTTTAACCCGTTATAACTCGGAAAATTAAAGGAAAATGAAAATTGAAAAGCGAAATTAAGATAGAAAAAGTGAAAAGGATTCAAACGAAAATAAAAATATTCAAATGATTTTGAAAAATAGGACGAAAAAGGACGAAAAATAAATAACGGGGAAAATCCGGAAAATTCCCGGAAAATTCAAAGTGGAAATGAAAGAGGAATTGAAAAGGATTCAAACAAAAAAAAGAAAAGTCAAATCACTTTCCAAATACGGCGGGAAATCGCGATTAAAATGTCATAAAAACTGACACTTTAACCCGTTATAACTCGGAAAATTAAAGGAAAATGAAAATTGAAAAGCGAAATTAAGATAGAAAAAGTGAAAAGGATTCAAACGAAAATAAAAATATTCAAATGATTTTGAAAAATAGGACGAAAAAGGACGAAAAATAAATAACGGGGAAAATCCGGAAAATTCAAAGTGGAAATGAAAGAGGAATTGAAAAGGATTCAAACAAAAAAAAGAAAAGTCAAATCACTTTCCAAATACGGCGGGAAATCGCGATTAAAATGTCATAAAAACTGACACTTTAACCCGTTATAACTCGGAAAATTAAAGGAAAATGAAAATTGAAAAGCGAAATTAAGATAGAAAAAGTGAAAAGGATTCAAACGAAAATAAAAATATTCAAATGATTTTGAAAAATAGGACGAAAAAGGACGAAAAATAAATAACGGGGAAAATCCGGAAAATTCCCGGAAAATTCAAAGTGGAAATGAAAGAGGAATTGAAAAGGATTCAAACAAAAAAAAGAAAAGTCAAATCACTTTCCAAATACGGCGGGAAATCGCGATTAAAATGTCATAAAAACTGACACTTTAACCCGTTATAACTCGGAAAATTAAAGGAAAATGAAAATTGAAAAGCGAAATTAAGATAGAAAAAGTGAAAAGGATTCAAACGAAAATAAAAATATTCAAATGATTTTGAAAAATAGGACGAAAAATTACGAAAAATAAATAACGGGGAAAATCCGGAAAATTCCCGGAAAATTCAAAGTGGAAATGAAAGAGGAATTGAAAAGGATTCAAACAAAAAAAAGAAAAGTCAAATCACTTTCCAAATACGGCGGGAAATCGCGATTAAAATGTCATAAAAACTGACATTTTAACCCGTTATAACTCGGAAAATTAAAGGAAAATGAAAATTGAAAAGCGAAATTAAGATAGAAAAAGTGAAAAGGATTCAAACGAAAATAAAAATATTCAAATGATTTTGAAAAATAGGACGAAAAAGGACGAAAAATAAATAACAGGGAAAATCCGGAAAATTCCCGGAAAATTCAAAGTGGAAATGAAAGAGGAATTGAAAAGGATTCAAACAAAAAAAAGAAAAGTCAAATCACTTTCCAAATACGGCGGGAAATCGCGATTAAAATGTCATAAAAACTGACACTTTAACCCGTTATAACTCGGAAAATTAAAGGAAAATGAAAATTGAAAAGCGAAATTAAGATAGAAAAAGTGAAAAGGATTCAAACAAAAATAAAAATATTCAAATGATTTTGAAAAATAGGACGAAAAAGGACGAAAAATAAATAACGGGGAAAATTCAAAGTGGAAATGAAAGAGGAATTGAAAAGGATTCAAACAAAAAAAAGAAAAGTCAAATCACTTTCCAAATACGGCGGGAAATCGCGATTAAAATGTCATAAAAACTGACACTTTAACCCGTTATAACTCGGAAAATTAAAGGAAAATGAAAATTGAAAAGCGAAATTAAGATAGAAAAAGTGAAAAGGATTCAAACGAAAATAAAAATATTCAAATGATTTTGAAAAATAGGACGAAAAAGGACGAAAAATAAATAACGGGGAAAATCCGGAAAATTCCAGGAAAATTCAAAGTGGAAATGAAAGAGGAATTGAAAAGGATTCAAACAAAAAAAAGAAAAGTCAAATCACTTTCCAAATACGGCGGGAAATCGCGATTAAAATGTCATAAAAACTGACACTTTAACCCGTTATTACTCGGAAAATTAAAGGGAAATGAAAATTGAAAAGCGAAATTAAGATAGAAAAAGTGAAAAGGATTCAAACGAAAATAAAAATATTCAAATGATTTTGAAAAATAGGACGAAAAATAAATAACGGGGAAAATCCGGAAAATTCCCGGAAAATTCAAAGTGGAAATGAAAGAGGAATTGAAAAGGATTCAAACAAAAAAAAGAAAAGTCAAATCACTTTCCAAATACGGCGGGAAATCGCGATTAAAATGTCATAAAAACTGACACTTTAACCCGTTATAACTCGGAAAATTAAAGGAAAATGAAAATTGAAAAGCGAAATTAAGATAGAAAAAGTGAAAAGGATTCAAACGAAAATAAAAATATTCAAATGATTTTGAAAAATAGGACGAAAAAGGACGAAAAATAAATAACGGGGAAAATCCGGAAAATTCCCGGAAAATTCAAAGTGGAAATAAAAGAGGAATTGAAAAGGATTCAAACAAAAAAAAGAAAAGTCAAATCACTTTCCAAATACGGCGGGAAATCGCGATTAAAATGTCATAAAAACTGACACTTTAACTCGTTATAACTCGGAAAATTAAAGGAAAATGAAAATTGAAAAGCGAAATTAAGATAGAAAAAGTGAAAAGGATTCAAACGAAAATAAAAATATTCAAATGATTTTGAAAAATAGGACGAAAAAGGACGAAAAATAAATAACGGGGAAAATCCGGAAAATTCCCGGAAAATTCAAAGTGGAAATGAAAGAGGAATTGAAAAGGATTCAAACAAAAAAAAGAAAAGTCAAATCACTTTCCAAATACGGCGGGAAATCGCGATTAAAATGTCATAAAAACTGACACTTTAACCCGTTATAACTCGGAAAATTAAAGGAAAATGAAAATTGAAAAGCGAAATTAAGATAGAAAAAGTGAAAAGGATTCAAACGAAAATAAAAATATTCAAATGATTTTGAAAAATAGGACGAAAAAGGACGAAAAATAAATAACGGGGAAAATCCGGAAAATTCCCGGAAAATTTAAAGTGGAAATGAAAGAGGAATTGAAAAGGATTCAAACAAAAAAAAGAAAAGTCAAATCACTTTCCAAATACGGCGGGAAATCGCGATTAAAATGTCATAAAAACTGACACTTTAACCCGTTATAACTCGGAAAATTAAAGGAAAATGAAAATTGAAAAGCGAAATTAAGATAGAAAAAGTGAAAAGGATTCAAACGAAAATAAAAATATTCAAATGATTTTGAAAAATAGGACGAAAAAGGACGAAAAATAAATAACGGGGAAAATCCGGAAAATTCCCGGAAAATTCAAAGTGGAAATGAAAGAGGAATTGAAAAGGATTCAAACAAAAAAAAGAAAAGTCAAATCACTTTCCAAATACGGCGGGAAATCGCGATTAAAATGTCATAAAAACTGACACTTTAACCCGTTATAACTCGGAAAATTAAAGGAAAATGAAAATTGAAAAGCGAAATTAAGATAGAAAAAGTGAAAAGGATTCAAACGAAAATAAAAATATTCAAATGATTTTGAAAAATAGGACGAAAAATAAATAACGGGGAAAATCCGGAAAATTCCCGGAAAATTCAAAGTGGAAATGAAAGAGGAATTGAAAAGGATTCAAACAAAAAAAAGGAAAGTCAAATCACTTTCCAAATACGGCGGGAAATCGCGATTAAAATGTCATAAAAACTGACACTTTAACCCGTTATAACACGGAAAATTAAAGAAAAATGAAAATTGAAAAGCGAAATTAAGATAGAAAAAGTGAAAAGGATTCAAACGAAAATAAAAATATTCAAATGATTTTGAAAAATAGGACGAAAAAGGACGAAAAATAAATAACGGGGAAAATCCGGAAAATTCCCGAAAAATTCAAAGTGGAAATGAAAGAGGAATTGAAAAGGATTCAAACAAAAAAAAGAAAAGTCAAATCACTTTCCAAATACGGCGGGAAATCGCGATTAAAATGTCATAAAAACTGACACTTTAACCCGTTATAACTCGGAAAATTAAAGGAAAATGAAAATTGAAAAGCGAAATTAAGATAGAAAAAGTGAAAAGGATTCAAACGAAAATAAAAATATTCAAATGATTTTGAAAAATAGGACGAAAAAGGACGAAAAATAAATAACGGGGAAAATCCGGAAAATTCCCGGAAAATTCAAAGTGGAAATGAAAGAGGAATTGAAAAGGATTCAAACAAAAAAAAGAAAAGTCAAATCACTTTCCAAATACGGCGGGAAATCGCGATTAAAATGTCATAAAAACTGACCCTTTAACCCGTTATAACTCGGAAAATTAAAGGAAAATGAAAATTGAAAAGCGAAATTAAGATAGAAAAAGTGAAAAGGATTCAAACGAAAATAAAAATATTCAAATGATTTTGAAAAATAGGACGAAAAAGGACGAAAAATAAATAACGGGGAAAATCCGGAAAATTCCCGGAAAATTCAAAGTGGAAATGAAAGGGGAATTGAAAAGGATTCAAACAAAAAAAAGAAAAGTCAAATCACTTTCCAAATACGGCGGGAAATCGCGATTAAAATGTCATAAAAACTGACACTTTAACCCGTTATAACTCGGAAAATTAAAGGAAAATGAAAATTGAAAAGCGAAATTAAGATAGAAAAAGTGAAAAGGATTCAAACGAAAATAAAAATATTCAAATGATTTTGAAAAATAGGACGAAAAAGGACGAAAAATAAATAACGGGGAAAATCCGGAAAATTCCCGGAAAATTCAAAGTGGAAATGAAAGAGGAATTGAAAAGGATTCAAACAAAAAAAAGAAAAGTCAAATCACTTTCCAAATACGGCGGGAAATCGCGATTAAAATGTCATAAAAACTGACACTTTAACCCGTTATAACTCGGAAAATTAAAGGAAAATGAAAATTGAAAAGCGAAATTAAGATAGAAAAAGTGAAAAGGATTCAAACGAAAATAAAAATATTCAAATGATTTTGAAAAATAGGACGAAAAAGGACGAAAAATAAATAACGGGGAAAATCCGGAAAATTCCCGGAAAATTCAAAGTGGAAATGAAAGAGGAATTGAAAAGGATTCAAACAAAAAAAAGAAAAGTCAAATCACTTTCCAAATACGGCGGGAAATCGCGATTAAAATGTCATAAAAACTGACACTTTAACCCGTTATAACTCGGAAAATTAAAGGAAAATGAAAATTGAAAAGCGAAATTAAGATAGAAAAAGTGAAAAGGATTCAAACGAAAATAAAAATATTCAAATGATTTTGAAAAATAGGACGAAAAAGGACGAAAAATAAATAACGGGGAAAATCCGGAAAATTCAAAGTGGAAATGAAAGAGGAATTGAGAAGGATTCAAACAAAAAAAAAGAAAAGTCAAATCACTTTCCAAATACGGCGGGAAATCGCGATTAAAATGTCATAAAAACTGACACTTTAACCCGTTATAACTCGGAAAATTAAAGGAAAATGAAAATTGAAAAGCGAAATTAAGATAGAAAAAGTGAAAAGGATTCAAACGAAAATAAAAATATTCAAATGATTTTGAAAAATAGGACGAAAAAGGACGAAAAATAAATAACGGGGAAAATCCGGAAAATTCCCGGAAAATTCAAAGTGGAAATGAAAGAGGAATTGAAAAGGATTCAAACAAAAAAAAGAAAAGTCAAATCACTTTCCAAATACGGCGGGAAATCGCGATTAAAATGTCATAAAAACTGACACTTTAACCCGTTATAACTCGGAAAATTAAAGGAAAATGAAAATTGAAAAGCGAAATTAAGATAGAAAAAGTGAAAAGGATTCAAACGAAAATAAAAATATTCAAATGATTTTGAAAAATAGGACGAAAAAGAACGAAAAATAAATAACGGGGAAAATCCGGAAAATTCCCGGAAAATTCAAAGTGGAAATGAAAGAGGAATTGAAAAGGATTCAAACAAAAAAAAGAAAAGTCAAATCACTTTCCAAATACGGCGGGAAATCGCGATTAAAATGTCATAAAAACTGACACTTTAACCCGTTATAACTCGGAAAATTAAAGAAAAATGAAAATTGAAAAGCGAAATTAAGATAGAAAAAGTGAAAAGGATTCAAACGAAAATAAAAATATTCAAATGATTTTGAAAAATAGGACGAAAAAGGACGAAAAATAAATAACGGGGAAAATCCGGAAAATTCCCGGAAAATTCAAAGTGGAAATGAAAGAGGAATTGAAAAGGATTCAAACAAAAAAAAGAAAAGTCAAATCACTTTCCAAATACGGCGGGAAATCGCGATTAAAATGTCATAAAAACTGACACTTTAACCCGTTATAACTCGGAAAATTAAAGGAAAATGAAAATTGAAAAGCGAAATTAAGATAGAAAAAGTGAAAAGGATTCAAACGAAAATAAAAATATTCAAATGATTTTGAAAAATAGGACGAAAAAGGACGAAAAATAAATAACGGGGAAAATCCGGAAAATTCCCGGAAAATTCAAAGTGGAAATGAAAGGGGAATTGAAAAGGATTCAAACAAAAAAAAGAAAAGTCAAATCACTTTCCAAATACGGCGGGAAATCGCGATTAAAATGTCATAAAAACTGACACTTTAACCCGTTATAACTCGGAAAATTAAAGGGAAATGAAAATTGAAAAGCGAAATTAAGATAGAAAAAGTGAAAAGGATTCAAACGAAAATAAAAATATTCAAATGATTTTGAAAAATAGGACGAAAAAGGACGAAAAATAAATAACGGGGAAAATCCGGAAAATTCCCGGAAAATTCAAAGTGGAAATGAAAGAGGAATTGAAAAGGATTCAAACAAAAAAAAGAAAAGTCAAATCACTTTCCAAATACGGCGGGAAATCGCGATTAAAATGTCATAAAAACTGACACTTTAACCCGTTATAACTCACGGAAAAGAACAATTCGAGTATTCCTAAAAAAAAAAAAAATATTCACAATACTAAAAAAAAAAAAAAAAAAAAGGTGCAAGAACAGTTGGTAGATAGCAGGTAATATTTAATAAAATCCATAAACTGGACGAAAATATCACTTTTTGGTAGTTCCATAAACTGGACAAAAATATCACTTTTTGTAGTTTTTCCAAAAAGTAAAGTTTTTTGCTGGTTTCTGCTAAATTTTTATGTTCTTTTTCGTTAATAAACTGTACAAAAATATTACTTTTTGGTAGTTTTACCAAAAAATAAAGTTTTGTGCTGGTTTCTGCTAACTTATGTTCTTTTTCGTTAATAAAATCCATAAACTGGACAAAAATATCACTTTTAGTGGTTTTTCCAAAAAGTAAAGTTTTTTGCTGGTTTCTGCTAAATTTTATGTTCTTATTCGTTAATAAAATCCATAAACTCGACGAAAATATCACTTTTTGTAGTTTTTCCAAAAAGTAAAGTTTTTTGCTGGTTTCTGCTAAATTTTTATGTTCTTTTTCGTTAATAAAATCCATAAACTGGACAAAAATATCACTTTTTGTAGTTTTTCCAAAAAGTAAAGTTTTTTGCTGGTTTCTGCTAAATTTTTATGTTCTTTTTCGTTAATAAAATCCATAAACTGTACAAAAATATTACTTTTTGGTAGTTTTACCAAAAAATAAAGTTTTGTGCTGGTTTCTGCTTAATTTTATGTTCTTTTTCGTTAATAAAAATCCATAAACTGGACAAAAATATCACTTTTTGTAGTTTTTCCAAAAAATAAAGTTTTTTGCTGGTTTTTCGTTAATAAATTCCATAAACTGGACAAAAATATCACTTTTTGGTAGTTTTACCAAAAAATAAAGTTTTGTTCTGGTTTCTGCTTAATTTTTTGTTCTTTTTCGTTAATAAATTCCATAAACTGGACAAAAATATCACTTTTTTGTAGTTTTACCATAAATAAAGTTTTCTGTTGGTTTCTGCTAACTTATGTTCTTTTTCGTTAATAAAATCCATAAACTGGACAAAAATATCACTTTTTGTAGTTTTTCCAAAAAATATAGTTTTGTGCTGGTTTCTGCTAACTTATGTTCTTTTTCGTTAATAAAATCCATAAACTGGACGAAAATATCACTTTTTGGTAGTTCCATAAACTGGACAAAAATATCACTTTTTGTAGTTTTACCAATAAATAAAGTTTTCTGCTGGTTTCTGCTAACTTATGTTCTTTTTCGTTAATAAAATCCATAAACTGGACGAAAATATCACTTTTTGGTAGTTTTTCCAAAAAATAAAGTTTTTTGCTGGTTTCTGTTAAATTTTATGTTCTTTTTCGTTAAAAAAAATCCATAAACTGGACAAAAATATCACTTTTTGTAGTTTTTCCAAAAAATAAAGTTTTGTGCTGGTTTCTGCTAACTTATGTTCTTTTTCGTTAATAAAATCCATAAACTGGACAAAAATATCACTTTTTGTAGTTTTTCCAAAAAGTAAAGTTTTTTGCTGGTTTCTGCTAAATTTTTATGTTCTTTTTCGTTAATAAAATCCATAAACTCGACGAAAATATCACTTTTTGTAGTTTTTCCAAAAAGTAAAGTTTTTTGCTGGTTTCTGCTAAATTTTTATGTTCTTTTTCGTTAATAAAATCCATAAACTGGACAAAAATATCACTTTTTGTAGTTTTTCCAAAAAGTAAAGTTTTTTGCTGGTTTCTGCTAACTTATGTTCTTTTTCATTAATAAAATCCATAAACTGGACGAAAATATCACTTTTTTGTAGTTTTTCCAAAAAATAAAGTTTTTTGCTGGTTTCTGCTAACTTATGTTCTTTTTCGTTAATAAAATCCATGAACTCGACGAAAATATCACTTTTTGGTAGTTTTTCCAAAAAGTAAAGTTTTTTGCTGGTTTCTGCTAAATTTTATGTTCTTTTTCGTTAATAAAATCCATAAACTGGACGAAAATATCACTTTTTGGTAGTTTTACCAAAAAATATAGTTTTTTGCTGGTTTCTGCTAAATTTTATGTTCTTATTCGTTAATAAAATCCATAAACTCGACGAAAAAAAAAAAAACACTTTTTTGTGTTTTTTCCAAAAAGTAAAGTTTTTTGATGGTTTCTGCTAACTTATGTTCTTTTTCGTTAATAAAATCCATAAACTTTACGAAAATATCACTTTTTGGTAGTTTTTCCAAAAAGTAAAGTTTTTTGCTGGTTTCTGTTAAATTTTATGTTCTTTTTCGTTAATAAAAATCCATAAACTGGACAAAAATATCACTTTTTGTAGTTTTTCCAAAAAATAAAGTTTTGTGCTGGTTTCTGCTAACTTATGTTCTTTTTCGTTAATAAAATCCATGAACTCGACGAAAATATCACTTTTTGTAGTTTTTCCAAAAAGTAAAGTTTTTTGCTGGTTTCTGCTAAATTTTATGTTCTTTTTCGTTAATAAAATCCATAAACTGGACGAAAATATCACTTTTTGGTAGTTTTACCAAAAAATATAGTTTTTTGCTGGTTTCTGCTAAATTTTATGTTCTTATTCGTTAATAAAATCCATAAACTCGACGAAAATATCACTTTTTTGTGTTTTTTCCAAAAAGTAAAGTTTTTTGATGGTTTCTGCTAACTTATGTTCTTTTTCGTTAATAAAATCGTAAACTTTACGAAAAAATCACTTTTTGGTAGTTTTACAAAAAATAAAGTTTTTTGATGGTTTCTGCTAATTTAATGTTCTTTTTCGTTAATAAAATCCATAAACTGGACAAAAATATCACTTTTTGGTAGTTTTACCAAAAAATAAAGTTTTTTGCTGGATTCTGTTAACTTATGTTCTTTTTCGTTAATAAAATCCATGAACTCGACGAAAATATTACTTTTTGTAGTTTTACCAAAAAATAAAGTTTTTTGCTGGTTTCTGATAAATTTTATGTTCTTATTCGTTAATAAAATCCATAAACTCGACGAAAATATCACTTTTTGGTAGTTTTACCAAAAAATAAAGTTTTGTGCTGGTTTCTGCTAACTTATGTTCTTTTTCGTTAATAAAATCCATAAACTGGACAAAAATATTACTTTTTTTGGTTTTTCCAAAAAGTAAAGTTTTTTGCTGGTTTCTGCTAAATTTTATGTTCTTATTCGTTAATAAAATCCATAAACTCGACGAAAATATCACTTTTTGTAGTTTTTCCAAAAAGTAAAGTTTTTTGCTGGTTTCTGCTAAATTTTTATGTTCGTTAATAAAATCCATAAACTGGACAAAAATATCACTTTTTGGTAGTTTTACCAAAAAATATAGTTTTTTGCTGGTTTCTGCTTAATTTTATGTTCTTATTCGTTGATAAAATCCATAAACTCGACGAAAATATCACTTTTTTGTGTTTTTTCCAAAAAGTAAAGTTTTTTGATGGTTTCTGCTAACTTATGTTCTTTTTCGTTAATAAAATCCATAAACTTTACGAAAATATCACTTTTTGTAGTTTTTCCAAAAAGTAAAGTTTTTTGCTGGTTTCTGCTAAATTTTTATGTTCTTTTTCGTTAATAAAATCCATGAACTCGACGAAAATATCACTTTTTGTAGTTTTTCCAAAAAGTAAAGTTTTTTGCTGGTTTCTGCTAAATTTTATGTTCTTTTTCGTTAATAAAATCCATAAACTGGACGAAAATATCACTTTTTGGTAGTTTTACCAAAAAATATAGTTTTTTGCTGGTTTCTGCTAAATTTTATGTTCCTATTCGTTAATAAAATCCATAAACTCGACGAAAATATCACTTTTTTGTGTTTTTTCCAAAAAGTAAAGTTTTTTGATGGTTTCTGCTAACTTATGTTCTTTTTCGTTAATAAAATCCATAAACTGGACAAAAATATCACTTTTTGTAGTTTTTCCAAAAAGTAAAGTTTTGTGCTGGTTTCTGCTAACTTATGTTCTTTTTCGTTAATAAAATCCATAAACTGGACAAAAATATCACTTTTTGTAGTTTTTCCAAAAAGTAAAGTTTTTTGCTGGTTTCTGCTAAATTTTTATGTTCTTTTTCGTTAATAAAAATCCATAAACTGGACAAAAATATCACTTTTTGTAGTTTTTCCAAAAAATAAAGTTTTGTGCTGGTTTCTGCTAACTTATGTTCTTTTTCGTTAATAAAATCCATAAACTGGACGAAAATATCACTTTTTGGTAGTTCCATAAACTGGACAAAAATATCACTTTTTTGTAGTTTTACCAATAAATAAAGTTTTCTGCTGGTTTCTGCTAACTTATGTTCTTTTTCGTTAATAAAATCCATAAACTGGACGAAAATATCACTTTTTGGTAGTTTTTCCAAAAAATAAAGTTTTTTGCTGGTTTCTGCTAAATTTTATGTTCTTATTCGTTAATAAAATCCATAAACTCGACGAAAATATCACTTTTTTGTGTTTTTTCCAAAAAGTAAAGTTTTTTGATGGTTTCTGCTAACTTATGTTCTTTTTCGTTAATAAAATCCATAAACTTTACGAAAAAATCACTTTTTGGTAGTTTTACCAAAAAATAAAGTTTTTTGCTGGTTTCTGGTAAATTTTATGTTCTTATTCGTTAATAAAATCCATAAACACGACGAAAATATCACTTTTTGGTAGTTTTACCAACAAATAAGGTTTTTTGCTGGTTTGTCGTGTATAAATTCCATAAACTGGACAAAAATATCACTTTTTGGTAGTTTTACCAAAAAATAAAGTTTTGTTCTGGATTCTGCTTAATTTTTTGTTCTTTTTCGTTAATAAAATCCATAAACACGACGAAAATATCACTTTTTGTTAGTTTTACCAACAAATAAGGTTTTTTGCTGGTTTGTCGTGTATAAATTCCATAAACTGTACAAAAATATTACTTTTTGGTAGTTTTACCAAAAAATAAAGTTTTGTGCTGGTTTCTGCTTAATTTTATGTTCTTTTTCGTTAATAAAAATCCATAAACTGGACAAAAATATCACTTTTTGTAGTTTTTCCAAAAAATAAAGTTTTGTGCTGGTTTCTGCTAACTTATGTTCTTTTTCGTTAATAAAATCCATAAACTGGACGAAAATATCACTTTTTGGTAGTTTTTCCAAAAAATAAAGTTTTTTGCTGGTTTCTGTTAATTTTTATGTTCTTTTTCGTTAAAAAAAATCAATAAACTGGACAAAAATATCACTTTTTGTAGTTTTTCCAAAAAATAAAGTTTTGTGCTGGTTTCTGCTAACTTATGTTCTTTTTCGTTAATAAAATCCATAAACTGGACAAAAATATTACTTTTTTTGGTTTTTCCAAAAAGTAAAGTTTTTTGCTGGTTTCTGCTAAATTTTATGTTCTTATTCGTTAATAAAATCCATAAACTCGACGAAAATATCACTTTTTGTAGTTTTTCCAAAAAGTAAAGTTTTTTGCTGGTTTCTGCTAAATTTTTATGTTCGTTAATAAAATCCATAAACTGGACAAAAATATCACTTTTTGGTAGTTTTACCAAAAAATATAGTTTTTTGCTGGTTTCTGCTTAATTTTATGTTCTTATTCGTTGATAAAATCCATAAACTCGACGAAAATATCACTTTTTTGTGTTTTTTCCAAAAAGTAAAGTTTTTTGATGGTTTCTGCTAACTTATGTTCTTTTTCGTTAATAAAATCCATAAACTTTACGAAAATATCACTTTTTGTAGTTTTTCCAAAAAGTAAAGTTTTTTGCTGGTTTCTGCTAAATTTTTATGTTCTTTTTCGTTAATAAAATCCATAAACTGTACAAAAATATTACTTTTTGGTAGTTTTACCAAAAAATAAAGTTTTGTGCTGGTTTCTGCTAACTTATGTTCTTTTTCGTTAATAAAATCCATAAACTGGACAAAAATATCACTTTTTGTAGTTTTTCCAAAAAGTAAAGTTTTTTGCTGGTTTCTGCTAAATTTTTATGTTCTTTTTCGTTAATAAAAATCCATAAACTGGACAAAAATATCACTTTTTGTGGTTTTTCCAAAAAATAAAGTTTTGTGCTGGTTTCTGCTAACTTATGTTCTTTTTCGTTAATAAAATCCATAAACTGGACGAAAATATCACTTTTTGGTAGTTCCATAAACTGGACAAAAATATCACTTTTTTGTAGTTTTACCAATAAATAAAGTTTTCTGCTGGTTTCTGCTAACTTATGTTCTTTTTCGTTAATAAAATCCATAAACTGGACGAAAATATCACTTTTTGGTAGTTTTTCCAAAAAATAAAGTTTTTTGCTGGTTTCTGCTAAATTTTATGTTCTTATTCGTTAATAAAATCCATAAACTCGACGAAAATATCACTTTTTTGTGTTTTTTCCAAAAAGTAAAGTTTTTTGATGGTTTCTGCTAACTTATGTTCTTTTTCGTTAATAAAATCCATAAACTTTACGAACAAATAAGGTTTTTTGCTGGTTTGTCGTGTATAAATTCCATAAACTGGACAAAAATATCACTTTTTGGTAGTTTTACCAAAAAATAAAGTTTTGTTCTGGATTCTGCTTAATTTTTTGTTCTTTTTCGTTAATAAAATCCATAAACACGACGAAAATATCACTTTTTGTTAGTTTTACCAACAAATAAGGTTTTTTGCTGGTTTGTCGTGTATAAATTCCATAAACTGTACAAAAATATTACTTTTTGGTAGTTTTACCAAAAAATAAAGTTTTGTGCTGGTTTCTGCTTAATTTTATGTTCTTTTTCGTTAATAAAAATCCATAAACTGGACAAAAATATCACTTTTTGTAGTTTTTCCAAAAAATAAAGTTTTGTGCTGGTTTCTGCTAACTTATGTTCTTTTTCGTTAATAAAATCCATAAACTGGACGAAAATATCACTTTTTGGTAGTTCCATAAACTGGACAAAAATATCACTTTTTTGTAGTTTTACCAATAAATAAAGTTTTCTGCTGGTTTCTGCTAACTTATGTTCTTTTTCGTTAATAAAATCCATAAACTGGACGAAAATATCACTTTTTGGTAGTTTTTCCAAAAAATAAAGTTTTTTGCTGGTTTCTGTTAAATTTTATGTTCTTTTTCGTTAAAAAAAATCAATAAACTGGACAAAAATATCACTTTTTGTAGTTTTTCCAAAAAATAAAGTTTTGTGCTGGTTTCTGCTAACTTATGTTCTTTTTCGTTAATAAAATCCATAAACTGGACAAAAATTTCACTTTTAGTGGTTTTTCCAAAAAGTAAAGTTTTTTGCTGGTTTCTGCTAAATTTTATGTTCTTATTCGTTAATAAAATCCATAAACTCGACGAAAATATCACTTTTTTGTGTTTTTTCCAAAAAGTAAAGTTTTTTGATGGTTTCTGCTAAATTTTATGTTCTTATTCGTTAATAAAATCCATAAACACGACGAAAATATCACTTTTTGTTAGTTTTACCAACAAATAAGGTTTTTTGCTGGTTTGTCGTGTATAAATTCCATAAACTGGACAAAAATATCACTTTTTGGTAGTTTTACCAAAAAATAAAGTTTTGTTCTGGATTCTGCTTAATTTTTTGTTCTTTTTCGTTAATAAATTCCATAAACACGACGAAAATATCACTTTTTGGTAGTTTTACCAAAAAATAAAGTTTTTTGCTGGTTTCTGCTAAATTTTATGTTCTTATTCGTTAAAAAAATCCATAAACACGACGAAAATATCACTTTTTGGTAGTTTTACCAACAAATAAGGTTTTTTGCTGGTTTGTCGTGTATAAATTCCATAAACTGGACAAAAATATCACTTTTTTTGGTTTTTCCAAAAAGTAAAGTTTTTGCTGGTTTCTGCTAAATTTTATGTTCTTATTCGTTAATAATATCCATAAACTCGACGAAAATATCACTTTTTGTAGTTTTTCCAAAAAATAAAGTTTTGTGCTGGTTTCTGCTAACTTATGTTCTTTTTCGTTAATAAAATCCATAAACTGGACAAAAAATCACTTTTTTTGGTTTTTCCAAAAAGTAAAGTTTTTGCTGGTTTCTGCTAAATTTTATGTTCTTATTCGTTAATAATATCCATAAACTCGACGAAAATATCACTTTTTGTAGTTTTTCCAAAAAGTAAAGTTTTTTTCAGTTTCTGCTAACTTATGTTGTTTTTCGTTAATAAAATCCATAAACTGGACGAAAATATCACTTTTTGGTAGTTTTACCAACAAATAAGGTTTTTTGCTGGTTTCTGCTAAATTTTATGTTCTTTTTCGTTAATAAAATCCATAAACTGGACGAAAATATCACTTTTTGGTAGTTTTTCCAAAAAATATAGTTTTTTGCTGGTTTCTGCTAAATTTTATGTTCTTATCTAATCCATAAACACGACGAAAATATCATTTTTTGGTAGTTTTACCAACAAATAAGGTTTTTTGCTGGTTTGTCGTGTATAAATTCCATAAACTGGTCAAAAATATCACTTTTTGGTAGTTTTACCAAAAAATAAAGTTTTGTTCTGGATTCTGCTTAATTTTTTGTTCTTTTTCGTTAATAAAATCCATAAACTGGACAAAAATATCACTTTTTGGTAGTTTTACCAAAAAATAAAGTTTTTTGCTGGTTTCTGCTAAATTTTATGTTCTTATTCGTTAATAAAATCCATAAACACGACGAAAATATCACTTTTTGGTAGTTTTAACAACAAATAAGGTTTTTTGCTGGTTTTTCGTTAATAAATTCCATAAACTGGACAAAAATATCACTTTTTGGTAGTTTTACCAACAAATAAGGTTTTTTGCTGGTTTCTGCTAAATTTTATGTTCTTTTTCGTTAATAAAAATCCATAAACTGGACAAAAATATCACTTTTTGTAGTTTTACCAAAAAATAAAGTTTTCTGTTGGTTTCCATGAACTCGACGAAAATATCACTTTTTGTTGTTTTTCCAAAAAATAAAGTTTTTTGCTGGTTTCTGCTAAATTTTATGTTCTTTTTCGTTAATAAAATCCATAAACTGGACGAAAATATCACTTTTTGGTAGTTTTACCAAAAAATATAGTTTTTTGCTGGTTTCTGCTAAATTTTATGTTCTTATTCGTTAATAAAATCCATAAACTGGACAAAAATATCACTTTTTGGTAGTTTTACAAAAAAATTAATTTTTTTGATGGTTTCTGCTAATTTAATGTTCTTTTTCGTTAATAAAATCCATAAACTGGACAAAAATATCACTTTTTGGTAGTTTTACCAAAAAATAAAGTTTTTTGCTGGTTTCTGTTAACTTATGTTCTTTTTCGTTAATAAAATCCATGAACTCGACGAAAATATCACTTTTTGTAGTTTTTCCAAAAAGTAAAGTTTTTTGCTGGTTTTTCGTTAATAAATTCCATAAACTGGACAAAAATATCACTTTTTGGTAGTTTTACCAAAAAATAAAGTTTTGTTCTGGTTTCTGCTTAATTTTTTGTTCTTTTTCGTTAATAAATTCCATAAACTGGACAAAAATATCACTTTTTGGTAGTTTTTCCAAAAAATAAAGTTTTGTGCTGGTTTCTGCTAACTTATGTTCTTTTTCGTTAATAAAATCCATAAACTGGACGCAAATATCACTTTTTGGTAGTTTTTCCAAAAAATAAAGTTTTTTGCTGGTTTCTGTTAAATTTTATGTTCTTTTTCGTTAATAAAAATCCATAAACTGGACAAAAATATCTATTTTTTGTAGTTTTACCAATAAATAAAGTTTTCTGTTGGTTTCTGCTAACTTATGTTCTTTTTCGTTAATAAAATCCATAAACTCGACGAAAATATCACTTTTTGGTAGTTTTACCAATAAATAAAGTTTTCTGTTGGTTTCTGCTAACTTATGTTCTTTTTCGTTAATAAAATCCATAAACTCGACGAAAATATCACTTTTTGGTAGTTTTACCAACAAATAAGGTTTTTTGCTGGTTTGTCGTGTATAAATTCCATAAACTGGACAAAAATATCACTTTTTGGTAGTTTTACCAAAAAATAAAGTTTTTTGCTGGTTTCTGCTAAATTTTATGTTCTTATTCGTTAATAAAATCCATAAACTTTACGAAAAAATCACTTTTTGGTAGTTTTACCAACAAATAAGGTTTTTTGCTGGTTTCTGCTAAATTTAAAGTTCTTATTCGTTAATAAAATCCATAAACACGACGAAAATATCACTTTTTGGTAGTTTTACCAAAAAATAAAGTTTTTTGCTGGTTTCTGCTAAATTTTATGTTCTTATTCGTTAATAAAATCCATAAACTTTACGAAAAAATCACTTTTTGGTAGTTTTACCAACAAATAAGGTTTTTTGCTGGTTTGTCGTGTATAAATTCCATAAACTTTACGAAAAAATCACTTTTTGGTAGTTTTACCAAAAAATAAAGTTTTTTGCTGGTTTCTGCTAAATTTAAAGTTCTTATTCGTTAATAAAATCCATAAACACGACGAAAATATCACTTTTTGGTAGTTTTACCAACAAATAAGGTTTTTTGCTGGTTTGTCGTGTATAAATTCCATAAACTCGACGAAAATATCACTTTTTGGTAGTTTTACCAAAAAATAAAGTTTTGTTCTGGTTTCTGCTTAATTTTTTGTTCTTTTTCGTTAATAAATTCCATAAACTGGACAAAAATATCACTTTTTGGTAGTTTTACCAACAAATAAGGTTTTTTGCTGGTTTTTCGTTAATAAAAATCCATAAACTGGACAAAAATATCACTTTTTGTAGTTTTTCCAAAAAATAAAGTTTTGTGCTGGTTTCTGCTAACTTATGTTCTTTTTCGTTAATAAAATCCATAAACTGGACGAAAATATCACTTTTTGGTAGTTTTACCAAAAAATATAGTTTTTTGCTGGTTTCTGCTAAATTTTATGTTCTTATTCGTTAATAAAATCCATAAACTGGACAAAAATATCACTTTTTGGTAGTTTTACAAAAAAATTAATTTTTTTGATGGTTTCTGCTAATTTAATGTTCTTTTTCGTTAATAAAATCCATAAACTGGACAAAAATATCACTTTTTGGTAGTTTTTCCAAAAAATAAAGTTTTTTGCTGGTTTCTGTTAAATTTTATGTTCTTTTTCGTTAATAAAAATCCATAAACTGGACAAAAATATCTATTTTTTGTAGTTTTACCAATAAATAAAGTTTTCTGTTGGTTTCTGCTAACTTATGTTCTTTTTCGTTAATAAAATCCATAAACTCGACGAAAATATCACTTTTTGGTAGTTTTACCAACAAATAAGGTTTTTTGCTGGTTTGTCGTGTATAAATTCCATAAACTGGACAAAAATATCACTTTTTGGTAGTTTTACCAAAAAATAAAGTTTTTTGCTGGTTTCTGCTAAATTTTATGTTCTTTTTCGTTAATAAAATCCATAAACTTTACGAAAAAATCACTTTTTGGTAGTTTTACCAAAAAATAAAGTTTTTTGCTGGTTTCTGGTAAATTTTATGTTCTTATTCGTTAATAAAATCCATAAACTCGACGAAAATATCACTTTTTGGTAGTTTTACCAACAAATAAGGTTTTTTGCTGGTTTGTCGTGTATAAATTCCATAAACTGGACAAAAATATCACTTTTTGGTAGTTTTACCAAAAAATAAAGTTTTTTGCTGGTTTCTGCTAAATTTTATGTTCTTTTTCGTTAATAAAATCCATAAACTTTACGAAAAAATCACTTTTTGGTAGTTTTACCAAATAATAAAGTTTTGTTCTGGATTCTGCTTAATTTTTTGTTCTTTTTCGTTAATAAAATCCATAAACTTTACGAAAAAATCACTTTTTGGTAGTTTTACCAAAAAATAAAGTTTTTTGCTGGTTTCTGCTAAATTTAAAGTTCTTATTCGTTAATAAAATCCATAAACACGACGAAAATATCACTTTTTGGTAGTTTTACCAACAAATAAGGTTTTTTGCTGGTTTGTCGTGTATAAATTCCATAAACTGGACAAAAATATCACTTTTTGGTAGTTTTACCAAAAAATAAAGTTTTTTGCTGGTTTCTGCTAAATTTTATGTTCTTATTCGTTAATAAAATCCATAAACACGACGAAAATATCACTTTTTGGTAGTTTTAACAACAAATAAGGTTTTTTGCTGGTTTTTCGTTAATAAAATCCATAAACTCGACGAAAATATCACTTTTTGGTAGTTTTACCAAAAAATAAACTTTTGTTCTGGTTTCTGCTTAATTTTTTGTTCTTTTTCGTTAATAAATTCCATAAACTGGACAAAAATATCACTTTTTGGTAGTTTTACCAACAAATAAGGTTTTTTGCTGGTTTTTCGTTAATAAAAATCCATAAACTGGACAAAAATATCACTTTTTGTAGTTTTTCCAAAAAATAAAGTTTTGTGCTGGTTTCTGCTAACTTATGTTCTTTTTCGTTAATAAAATCCATAAACTGGACGAAAATATCACTTTTTGGTAGTTTTACCAAAAAATATAGTTTTTTGCTGGTTTCTGCTAAATTTTATGTTCTTTTTCGTTAATAAAATCCATAAACTCGACGAAAATATCACTTTTTGGTAGTTTTACCAAAAAATAAAGTTTTGTGCTGGTTTCTGCTAACCTATGTTCTTTTTCGTTAATAAAATCCATAAACTGGACAAAAATATCACTTTTTTTGGTTTTTCCAAAAAATAAAGTTTTTTGCTGGTTTCTGTTAAATTTTAAGTTCTTTTTCGTTAATAAAAATCCATAAACTGGACAAAAATATCACTTTTTGTAGTTTTTCCAAAAAATAAAGTTTTGTGCTGGTTTCTGCTAACCTATGTTCTTTTTCGTTAATAAAATCCATAAACTGGACAAAAATATCACTTTTTTTGGTTTTTCCAAAAAGTAAAGTTTTTGCTGGTTTCTGCTAAATTTTATGTTCTTATTCGTTAATAAAATCCATAAACTCGACGAAAATATCACTTTTTGTAGTTTTTCCAAAAAGTAAAGTTTTTTTCAGTTTCTGCTAACTTATGTTCTTTTTCGTTAATAAAATCCATAAACTCGACGAAAATATCACTTTTTGGTAGTTTTACCAACAAATAAGGTTTTTTGCTGGTTTTTCGTTAATAAATTCCATAAACTGGACAAAAATATCACTTTTTGTAGTTTTTCCAAAAAATAAAGTTTTGTTCTGGATTCTGCTTAATTTTTTGTTCTTTTTCGTTAATAAATTCCATAAACTGGACAAAAATATCACTTTTTTGTAGTTTTACCAATAAATAAAGTTTTCTGTTGGTTTCTGCTAACTTATGTTCTTTTTCGTTAATAAAATCCATAAACTGGACGCAAATATCACTTTTTGGTAGTTTTTCCAAAAAATAAAGTTTTTTGCTGGTTTCTGTTAAATTTTATGTTCTTTTTCGTTAATAAAAATCCATAAACTGGACAAAAATATCACTTTTTGGTAGTTTTTTCCAAAAAGTAAAGTTTTTTGCTGGTTTCTGCTAACTTATGTTCTTTTTCGTTAATAAAATCCATAAAATGGTAGTTTCTGCTAACTTATGTTCTTTTTCGTTAATAAAATCCATGAACTCGAGGAAAATATCACTTTTTGTAGTTTTTCCAAAAAGTAAAGTTTTTTGCTGGTTTCTGCTAAATTTTATGTTCTTATTCGTTAATAAAATCCATAAACACGACGAAAATATCACTTTTTGGTAGTTTTACCAACAAATAAGGTTTTTTGCTGGTTTTTCGTTAATAAATTCCATAAACTGGACAAAAATATTTCTTTTTTGTGGTTTTTCCAAAAAATTTCGTTAATAAATTCCATAAACACGACGAAAATATCACTTTTTGGTAGTTTTTCCAAAAAATAAAGTTTTTTGCTGGTTTCTGTTAAATTTTATGTTCTTTTTCGTTAATAAAAATCCATAAACTGGACAAAAATATCACTTTTTGGTAGTTTTAGTAAAAAATATAGTTTTTTTCTGGTTTCTGATAAATTTTATGTTCTTTTTCGTTAATAAAATCCATAAACTGGACGAAAATATAACTTTTTGGTAGTTTTACCAATAAATAAGGTTTTTTGCTGGTTTTTCGTTAATAAATTCCATAAACTGGACAAAAATATCACTTTTTGTAGTTTTTCCAAAAAATTTCGTTAATAAATTCCATAAACACGACGAAAATATCACTTTTTGGTAGTTTTACCAACAAATAAGGTTTTTTGCTGGTTTGTCGTGTATAAATTCCATAAACTGGACAAAAATATCACTTTTTGTAGTTTTTCCAAAAAATAAAGTTTTGTTCTGGTTTCTGATAAATTTTATGTTCTTTTTCGTTAATAAAATCCATAAACTGGACGAAAATATAACTTTTTGGTAGTTTTACCAATAAATAAAATTTTTTGCTGGTTTTTCGTTAATAAATTCCATAAACTGGACAAAAATATCACTTTTTGGTAGTTTTACCAACAAATAAGGTTTTTTGCTGGTTTCTGCTAACTTATGTTCTTTTTCGTTAATAAAATACATAAACTCGACGAAAATATCACTTTTTGGTAGTTTTAGTAAAAAATATAGTTTTTTTCTGGTTTCTGATAAATTTTATGTTCTTTTTCGTTAATAAAATCCATAAACTGGACGAAAATATAACTTTTTGGTAGTTTTACCAATAAATAAGGTTTTTTGCTGGTTTTTCGTTAATAAATTCCATAAACTCGACGAAAATATCACTTTTTGGTAGTTTTTCCAAAAAATAAAGTTTTGTGCTGGTTTCTGCTAAATTTTATGTTCTTTTTCGTTAATAAAATCCATAAACTGGACGTAGTTTTACCAAAAAATAAAGTTTTTGCTGGTTTCTGTTAACTTATGTTCTTATTCGTTAATAAAATCCATAAACTCGACGAAAATATCACTTTTTGGTAGTTTTACCAAAAAATATAGTTTTGTGCTGGTTTCTGCTAACTTATGTTCTTTTTCGTTAATAAAATCCATAAACTCGACGAAAATATCACTTTTTGGTAGTTCCATAAACTGGACAAAAATATCACTTTTTTGTAGTTTTACCAATAAATAAAGTTTTCTGCTGGTTTCTGCTAACTTATGTTCTTTTTCGTTAATAAAATCCATAAACTGGACGAAAATATCACTTTTTGGTAGTTTTACCAAAAAATATAGTTTTGTGCTGGTTTCTGCTAACTTATGTTCTTTTTCGTTAATAAAATCCATAAACTCGACGAAAATATCACTTTTTGGTAGTTTTACCAACAAATAAGGTTTTTTGCTGGTTTTTCGTTAATAAATTCCATAAACTGGACAAAAATATTACTTTTTTGTGGTTTTTCCAAAAAGTAAAGTTTTTTGCTGGTTTCTGCTAACTTATGTTCTTTTTCGTTAATAAAATCCATAAACTCGACGAAAATATTACTTTTTTGTGGTTTTTCCAAAAAGTAAAGTTTTTTGCTGGTTTCTGCTAACTTATGTTCTTTTTCGTTAATAAAATCCATAAACTCGACGAAAATATCACTTTTTGGTAGTTTTACAAAAAAATAAATTTTTATGATGGTTTCTGATAACTTATGTTCTTTTTCGTTAATAAAATCCATAAACTCGACGAAAATATCACTTTTTGGTAGTTTTACCAACAAATAAGGTTTTTTGCTGGTTTTTCGTTAATAAATTCCATAAACTGGACAAAAATATTACTTTTTTGTGGTTTTTCCAAAAAGTAAAGTTTTTTGCTGGTTTCTGCTAACTTATGTTCTTTTTCGTTAATAAAATCCATAAACTCGACGAAAATATTACTTTTTTGTGGTTTTTCCAAAAAGTAAAGTTTTTTGCTGGTTTCTGCTAACTTATGTTCTTTTTCGTTAATAAAATCCATAAACTCGACGAAAATATCACTTTTTGGTAGTTTTACAAAAAAATAAATTTTTATGATGGTTTCTGCTAACTTATGTTCTTATTCGTTAATAAAATCCATAAACTCGACGAAAATATCACTTTTTAGTTTTACAAAAAAATAAATTTTTATGATGGTTTCTGCTAATTTAATGTTCTTTTTCGTAATAAAATCCATAAACTGGACAAAAATATCACTTTTGGTAGTTTTACCAAAAAATATAGTTTTGTGCTGGTTTCTGCTAACTTATGTTCTTTTTCGTAATAAAATCCATAAACTGGACAAAAATATCACTTTTTGTGGTTTTTCCAAAAAGTAAAGTTTTTTGCTGGTTTCTGTTAAATTTTATGTTCTTTTTCGTTAATAAAATCCATAAACTCGACGAAAATATCACTTTTTAGTTTTACAAAAAAATAAATTTTTATGATGGTTTCTGCTAATTTAATGTTCTTTTTCGTAATAAAATCCATAAACTGGACAAAAATATCACTTTTTGGTAGTTTTACCAAAAAATATAGTTTTGTGCTGGTTTTTCGTTAATAAATTCCATAAACTGGACAAAAATATTACTTTTTTGTGGTTTTTCCAAAAAGTAAAGTTTTTTGCTGGTTTCTGCTAACTTATGTTCTTATTCGTTAATAAAATCCATAAACTCGACGAAAATATCACTTTTTAGTTTTACAAAAAAAATAAATTTTTATGATGGTTTCTGCTAATTTAATGTTCTTTTTCGTAATAAAATCCATAAACTGGACAAAAATATCACTTTTTGGTAGTTTTACCAAAAAATATAGTTTTGTGCTGGTTTCTGCTAACTTATGTTCTTTTCGTAATAAAATCCATAAACTGGACAAAAATATCACTTTTTGTGGTTTTTCCAAAAAGTAAAGTTTTTTGCTGGTTTCTGTTAAATTTTATGTTCTTTTTCGTTAATAAAATCCATAAACTCGACGAAAATATCACTTTTTGGTAGTTTTATCAACAAATAAGGTTTTTTTGCTGGTTTTTCGTTAATAAAATCCATAAACTCGACGAAAATATCACTTTTTGGTAGTTTTACCAAAAAATATAGTTTTGTGCTGGTTTCTGCTAACTTATGTTCTTTTTCGTTAATAAAATCCATAAACTCGACGAAAATATCACTTTTTGGTAGTTTTACCAAAAAATAAAGTTTTTTGCTGGTTTCTGCTAACTTATGTTCTTTTTCGTTAATAAATTCCATAAACTGGACAAAAATATTACTTTTTTGTGGTTTTTCCAAAAAGTAAAGTTTTTTGCTGGTTTCTGCTAACTTATGTTCTTTTTCGTTAATAAAATCCATAAACTCGACGAAAATATTACTTTTTTGTGGTTTTTTCCAAAAAGTAAAGTTTTTTTGCTGGTTTCTGATAACTTATGTTCTTTTTCGTTAATAAAATCCATAAACTCGACGAAAATATCACTTTTTGGTAGTTTTTCCAAAAAGTAAAGTTTTTTGCTGGTTTCTGCTAACTTATGTTCTTTTTCGTTAATAAAATCCATAAACTGGACGAAAATATAACTTTTTGGTAGTTTTACCAATAAATAAGGTTTTTTGCTGGTTTTTCGTTAATAAATTCCATAAACTGGACAAAAATATCACTTTTTTGTAGTTGTACCAATAAATAAAGTTTTCTGTTGGTTTCTTGCTAACTTGTGTTCTTTTTCGTTAACAAAATCCATAAACTCGACGAAAATATCACTTTTTGGTAGTTTTACCAACAAATAAGGTTTTTTGCTGGTTTTTCGTTAATAAATTCCATAAACTGGACAAAAATATTACTTTTTTGTGGTTTTTCCAAAAAGTAAAGTTTTTTGCTGGTTTCTGCTAACTTATGTTCTTTTTCGTTAATAAAATCCATAAACTCGACGAAAATATCACTTTTTGGTAGTTTTTAGTAAAAAATATAGTTTTTTTCTGGTTTCTGATAAATTTTATGTTCTTTTTCGTTAATAAAATCCATAAACTGGACGAAAATATAACTTTTTGGTAGTTTTACCAATAAATAAGGTTTTTTGCTGGTTTTTCGTTAATAAATTCCATTAACTGGACAAAAATATCACTTTTTGGTAGTTTTTCCAAAAAATAAAGTTTTGTGCTGGTTTCTGCTAAATTTTATGTTCTTTTTCGTTAATAAAATCCATAAACTGGACGTAGTTTTACCAAAAAATAAAGTTTTTTGCTGGTTTCTGTTAACTTATGTTCTTATTCGTTAATAAAATCCATAAACTCGACGAAAATATCACTTTTTGGTAGTTTTACCAAAAAATATAGTTTTGTGCTGGTTTCTGCTAACTTATGTTCTTTTTCGTTAATAAAATCCATAAACTCGACGAAAATATCACTTTTTGGTAGTTTTACCAACAAATAAGGTTTTTTGCTGGTTTTTCGTTAATAAATTCCATAAACTGGACAAAAATATTACTTTTTTGTGGTTTTTTCCAAAAAGTAAAGTTTTTTGCTGGTTTCTGCTAACTTATGTTCTTTTTCGTTAATAAAATCCATAAACTCGACGAAAATATTACTTTTTTGTGGTTTTTCCAAAAAGTAAAGTTTTTTGCTGGTTTCTGCTAACTTATGTTCTTTTTCGTTAATAAAATCCATAAACTCGACGAAAATATCACTTTTTGGTAGTTTTACAAAAAAATAAATTTTTTTGCTGGTTTCTGATAACTTATGTTCTTTTTCGTTAATAAAATCCATAAACTCGACGAAAATATCACTTTTTGGTAGTTTTTCCAAAAAGTAAAGTTTTTTGCTGGTTTCTGCTAACTTATGTTCTTATTCGTTAATAAAATCCATAAACTCGACGAAAATATCACTTTTTGGTAGTTTTACCAAAAAATAAAGTTTTTTGCTGGTTTCTGTTAACTTATGTTCTTTTTCGTTAATAAAAATCCATAAACTGGACAAAAATATCACTTTTTGTGGTTTTTCCAAAAAGTAAAGTTTTTTGCTGGTTTCTGTTAAATTTTATGTTCTTTTTCGTTAATAAAATCCATAAACTCGACGAAAATATCACTTTTTGGTAGTTTTACCAAAAAATATAGTTTTTTTCTGGTTTCTGATAAATTTTATGTTCTTTTTCGTTAATAAAATCCATAAACTGGACGAAAATATCACTTTTTGGTAGTTTTACCAAAAAATACAGTTTTTTGCTGGTTTCTGCTAAATTTTATGTTCTTATTCGTTAATAAAATCCATAAACTCGACGAAAATATCACTTTTTGTGGTTTTTCCAAAAAGTAAAGTTTTTTGCTGGTTTCTGTTAAATTTTATGTTCTTTTTCGTTAATAAAATCCATAAACTCGACGAAAATATCACTTTTTGGTAGTTTTACAAAAAAATAAATTTTTATGATGGTTTCTGCTAATTTAATGTTCTTTTTCGTAATAAAATCCATAAACTGGACAAAAATATCACTTTTTGGTAGTTTTACCAACAAATAAGGTTTTTTGCTGGTTTTTCGTTAATAAAAATCCATAAACTGGACAAAAATATCACTTTTTGTGGTTTTTCCAAAAAGTAAAGTTTTTTGCTGGTTTCTGCTAACTTATGTTCTTTTTCGTTAATAAAATCCATAAACTCGACGAAAATTATCACTTTTTAGTTTTACAAAAAAATAAATTTTTATGATGGTTTCTGCTAATTTAATGTTCTTTTTCGTAATAAAATCCATAAACTGGACAAAAATATCACTTTTTGGTAGTTTTACCAAAAAATATAGTTTTGTGCTGGTTTCTGCTAACTTATGTTCTTTTTCGTAATAAAATCCATAAACTGGACAAAAATATCACTTTTTGTGGTTTTTCCAAAAAGTAAAGTTTTTTGCTGGTTTCTGTTAAATTTTATGTTCTTTTTCGTTAATAAAATCCATAAACTCGACGAAAATATCACTTTTTGGTAGTTTTATCAACAAATAAGGTTTTTTGCTGGTTTTTCGTTAATAAATTCCATAAACTGGACAAAAATATTACTTTTTTGTGGTTTTTCCAAAAAGTAAAGTTTTTTGCTGGTTTCTGCTAACTTATGTTCTTTTTCGTTAATAAAATCCATAAACTCGACAAAAATATCACTTTTTGGTAGTTTTACCAAAAAATAAATTTTTATGATGGTTTCTGCTAATTTAATGTTCTTTTTCGTAATAAAATCCATAAACTGGACAAAAATATTACTTTTTGGTAGTTTTACAAAAAAATAAATTTTTTTGATGGTTTCTGCTAACTTATGTTCTTTTTCGTTAATAAAATCCATAAACTCGACGAAAATATCACTTTTTGGTAGTTTTACCAAAAAATATAGTTTTGTGCTGGTTTCTGCTAACTTATGTTCTTTTTCGTTAATAAAATCCATAAACTCGACGAAAATATCACTTTTTGGTAGTTTTACCAAAAAATAAAGTTTTTTGCTGGTTTCTGCTAACTTATGTTCTTTTTCGTTAATAAATTCCATAAACTGGACAAAAATATTACTTTTTTGTGGTTTTTTCCAAAAAGTAAAGTTTTTTGCTGGTTTCTGCTAACTTATGTTCTTTTTCGTTAATAAAATCCATAAACTCGACGAAAATATTACTTTTTTGTGGTTTTTCCAAAAAGTAAAGTTTTTTGCTGGTTTCTGATAACTTATGTTCTTTTTCGTTAATAAAATCCATAAACTCGACGAAAATATCACTTTTTGGTAGTTTTTCCAAAAAGTAAAGTTTTTTGCTGGTTTCTGCTAACTTATGTTCTTTTTCGTTAATAAAATCCATAAACTGGACGAAAATATAACTTTTTGGTAGTTTTACCAATAAATAAGGTTTTTTGCTGGTTTTTCGTTAATAAATTCCATAAACTGGACAAAAATATCACTTTTTGTAGTTTTTCCAAAAAATAAAGTTTTGTTCTGGTTTCTGATAAATTTTATGTTCTTTTTCGTTAATAAAATCCATAAACTGGACGAAAATATAACTTTTTGGTAGTTTTACCAATAAATAAAATTTTTTGCTGGTTTTTCGTTAATAAATTCCATAAACTGGACAAAAATATCACTTTTGGTAGTTTTACCAACAAATAAGGTTTTTTGCTGGTTTCTGCTAACTTATGTTCTTTTTCGTTAATAAAATACATAAACTCGACGAAAATATCACTTTTTGGTAGTTTTTAGTAAAAAATATAGTTTTTTTCTGGTTTCTGATAAATTTATGTTCTTTTTCGTTAATAAAATCCATAAACTGGACGAAAATATAACTTTTTGGTAGTTTTACCAATAAATAAGGTTTTTTGCTGGTTTTTCGTTAATAAATTCCATAAACTGGACAAAAATATCACTTTTTGTAGTTTTTCCAAAAAATAAAGTTTTGTTCTGGTTTCTGCTTAATTTTTTGTTCTTTTTCGTTAAT